>CAUZLF010000562.1:0-220946 GCA_963580285.1 Lucinisca nassula
TAGTCCCGCTGAAAAAGGTGTCTACTCTCAATGGAAAGAATTTCCTCCCTAGGAGCAAATTCTTTCTTTTAAGAGTTGACCACTCTTAACATGGGAGACAAAAATACTTTTGCAGGAGTGAAGGCTTAAGGTATGTTTTTTTTTTTGTTTTTTTTTACGACCCTTTCAAAATTATTTCACTCATATCCAGCCGATCGTTAATCAAAGGTGGACGAAAACCGTAGTAGCGAGAGAAAAACCACCTGACCTTCCGTTGCACATTTTGGCGTCTCATATGTGACCCGAGCCAGGCTAAAACCACAGCGGTGAGAGACCTAATGATTGGGAGCCAACGCTCTTAAGCACTAGACTAAGGTATGTGGTTTGTACTCATTAAAATCGCCTCATTGAGGCGATTCTAATGAGTACACACAACATACAGTTCCAAGATGAAACCAGAAAAATCTTCCTAAATTACCCTAAAATTATTAGCATCTGCAGTTATGGGAAATCTTCTGAGACCCAATGACGAATTAGGAACAGCCGTTGTAAACGAGCCGCCGGAAGTTCCACTGTTGCTTGAAGGAAGTGTATAAGATGATGCTGTAAAAATTCTTTTTATTGGTTCTTTTTTCCCCTATTCAGCCCTGTCTACGCCCTAAGAATATGCGATTTTATTGGATTCGCTTTGAACCTTTAAGGACTCACGAAGACTAAATTTCCTTATGATGTTAATGATGGGCGAACACGTTTTGGCAATTTTCATCGCTACCGCTATCAAAATCATATGATGCTGTTAATAAAATCGCGTCAAGCAAAAATGAGCATTTGAGCATGTCAGCCCCCGCCCAATGGGGCTTGAAGAAAGAGATGGGCTGCGATGCTTCCACGCAGAGCTGAAACTGGCCGCACACGAGTACTGGTAAACCTCTTAGAGGATCTAAGCCTGCCCAGGCAAAGCAGTGTGAGTCGGATCGTCCATGCTTACAAACCCTGTTGGTTTGATTGTGTTGACGGGGACGTTAAACCTCAAATCAAAAAATAAAAACATTTGAGCATGTGCGCTGAGCGAAGACTCTGATCAGACTGCGCAGGGTTCGGTGTGCGCTAGATGGGTAGTAAATGACACAAAGTGTCTTCATGCAATCTGCAACGTGCGCATTCTGACTAAGTTTGTGAACACACTGATCTGAGTCTTTGCTTAGCGCTTTTGCTCGAAGGCCCATTTTCGCTAAAATGGAATTTTTCCGCATACATCCTTTATCTCACATGCCACCAATTAAGGTGGTCCGCGCCAAGCAAAAATATGACTTCGATCACATTGCTTTCAGCGAAAGCAAAAATCAGCAGGATTCTCACTCAGTCACAATACCCCCCCCCCCACACACACACACGGACACACGCCTATCCACCTCCCCTCATACCAAATAACAAAGACCTGGGCCTTGCTGTTTCAGAGAAGAAGATTTTTAAAGATCTTCCCTATATAAGCCCATGTAAAACCAAACGGCCCCGCGGTGGGGGCATTTTTGGCCCCCAGGGCCTGGGCCTTGTGGGGTGAACCTTCATACCAAATATCAAAGACATGGGCCTTACCGTTTCAGAGAAGAAAATTTTTGGCCCCAGCACAATAATTTGAACAATCTTGGTAGGGGTCCACTAGATTAAGCCTCATACCAAATATCAAAGACCTGGGCCTTTTGGTTTCAGAGAAGAAGATTTTTCAAGATTTTCCATATAAAAGGCTATGTAAAACCAAAGGGCCCCGGAGCGGGGGGCATTTTTGGCCCTAGGGCTATAATTTGAACAACCATGGTTGGGGTCCACTAGGTGAAGCTTCATACCAAATATCAAAGACCTGGGCCTTGAGGTTTCAGAGAAGAAGTTTTTTTAAGATTTTCCCTGCATAAGCCCATGTAAAACCAAAAGGCCCCGGGGCGTGGGGGGGGGGGGGACCCTCGGCCTTGTAGGGTGACGTCATACCAAATATCAAAGACATGGGCCTTAGAGTTTCAGAGAAATTTTTTTTAAAGATTTTCCCTATATAAGCCCATGTAAAACCAAAGGGCCCCAGAGCGGGGGCATTTTTTGACCCAGCACTATAATTTGAACAATCTTTGTAGGGGTCCACTAGGTGAAGCTTCATACCAAATATCAAAGACCTGGGCCTAGCGGTTTCAGAGAAGAAGATTTTTAAAGATTTTCCCTATATAAGCCCATGTAAAATCAAAGGGCACCGGGGCAGGGGGCATTTTTGGCCCCAGGGCTATAATTTGAACAATCTTGGTAGGGGTCCATTAGGTGAAGCTTCATACCAAATATCAAAGACCTTGGCCTTGCGGTTTCAGAGAAGAAAATTTTATAAGATTTTCCCTATGTAAGCCCATGTAAAACCAAAGGGCCCCAGGGCGGGGGCATTTTTGGCCCCAGCACTATAATTTGAACAATCTTCGTGGGGGTCCACTAGATGAACCTTCATACCAAATATCAAAGACCTGGGCCTTGCGGTTTCAGAGAAGAAACTTTTAAAAGATTTTCCCTATGTAAGCCCATGTTAAACCAAAGGGCCCCGGTGTGGGGGCATTTTTGGCCCCAGCACTATTATTTGAACAATCTTGGTAGGGGTCCACAAGATGAAGCTTCATACCAAATATCAAACACCTTGGCCTTGCGGTTTTAGAGAAGAAGATTTTTAAAGATTTTCCCTATATAAGCCCATGTAAAACCAAACGGCCCCGGGGTGGGGGCATTTTTGGCCCCAGCACTATAATTTGCACAATCTTGGTAGGGGTCCACCGGATAAAGCTTCATTCCAAATATCAAAGACCTGGGCCTTGCGATTTCAGAGAAGAAGATTTTTAAAGATTTTCCCTATATTAGCCCATGTAAAATCAAAGGGGCCCGGGGCGGGGGCATTTTTGGCCCCAGCACTATAGTTTGAACAATCTTGGTAGGGGTCCACTAGATGTAGCTTCAGACCAAATATCAAAGACCTGGGTCTTACGGTTTCAGAGAAGAAGATTTTTAAAGATTTTCCCTATATAAGCCCATGTAAAACCAAAGCGCCACGGAGCGGGGGCATTTTTGGCCCCAGCACTATAATTTGAACAATCTTGGTAGGGGTCCACTAGATGAAGCTTCAGACCAAATATCAAAGACCTGGGCCTTACGGTTTCAGAGAAGAAGATTTTTAAAGATTTTTCCTATTAAGCCCATGTAAAACCAAAGGGCCCCGGAGCGGGGGCATTTTTGGCCCCAGCACTATAATTTGAACAATCTTGGTAGGGGTCCACTAGATGACGCTTCATACCAAATATCAAAGACCTGGGCCTTGCGGTTTCAGAGAAGAAAATTTTAAAAGATTTTTCCCTATGTAAGCCCATGTTAAACCAAAGGGCCCCGGAGCGGGGGCATTTTTGGCCCCAGCACTATAATTTGAACAATCTTGGTAGGGGTCCACTAGATGAAGCTTCATACCAAATATCAAAGACCTGGGCCTTGTGGTTTCAGAGAAGAAGATTTTTTAAGATTTCCCCTATATAAGCCCATGTAAAACCAAAGGGCCCCAGGGCGGGGGCATTTTTGGCCCCAGCACTATAATTTGAACAATCTTGGTAGGGGTCCACTAGATGAAGCTTCATACCAAATATCAAAGACCTGGGCCCTAGGGTTTCAGAGAAGAAGATTTTTAAAGATCTTCCCAATATAAGCCCAAGTAAAACCAAAGGGCCCCGGAGCGGGGGCATTTTTGGCCCCAGCACTATAATTTGAACAATCTTGGTAGGGGGCCACTAGTTGAAGCTTCATACCAAATATCAAAGACCTGGGCCTTGCGCTTTCAGAGAAGAAGATTTTTAAAGATTTTCCCTATATTAGCCCATGTAAAATCAAAGGGGCCCGGGGCGGGGGCATTTTTGGCCCCAGCACTATAATTTGAACAATCTTGGTAGGGGTCCACTAGATGTAGCTTCAGACCAAATATCAAAGACCTGGGCCTTACGGTTTCAGAGAAGAAGATTTTTAAAGATTTTCCCTATATAAGCCCATGTAAAACCAAAGGGCCCCGGAGCGGGGGCATTTTTGGCCCCAGCACTATAATTTGAACAATCTTGGTAGGGGTCCACTAGATGAAGCTTCATACCAAATATCAAAGACCTGGGCCTTACGGTTTCAGAGAAGAAGATTTTTAAAGATTTTCCCTATATAAGCCCATGTAAAACCAAAGGGCCCCGGAGCGGGGGCATTTTTGGCCCCAGCACTATAATTTGAACAATCTTGGTAGGGGTCCACTAGATGAAGCTTCATACCAAATATCAAAGACCTAAGCCTTGTGGTTTCAGAGAAGAAGATTTTTTAAGTTTTTGGTGAAAAAAATCTATTTTTGGCCCCAAAAACCTATATGTGCAACGGACCGGAACCATTTGAACAACTTTGAAAGGGGACCACCTAAGGATCATTCCTGTGAAGTTTGGTCAAAATCCGATCAGTGGTTTAGGAGGAGATGTCGTTTAAAGAAATTGTTTACGGACGCACGGACGCACTGACGCACGGACGCACGGACGCACGGACGCACTGACGCACGACGGACGACGGACGAAAAGTGATCCCATAAGCTCACCTCGTCACTACGTGACGGTGAGCTAAAAAATCGGTGAAGTGCTTTTTGAGTTATCGTCTGGAAACCAAGTCAACAGACCGACCGACCGACCGACAAGCTCACTCCTATATACCCCCCCAAATTTCATTTGTGGGGGTATAACAAGAGTAAATGGTATCTAAGGTTGGATTACCTGCCATTCACAGTCAATGAACCATGAAATAAGGTCATGTTCAAATGTGGAAGCTTACATTAACCCATTTGGGACCAGAAACCCCAAAATGGATACCCTGGCAAACAGTGTAGGCCCAGATCACACGCCGCAGAATGCGGTTCTGCGGCGTCTGATCAGGGCCTCCACTGTTTGCTAAAAGTTCAGTCATTTTCCAAATAGATTTTGATGAAAACGCAACCTGACACCCCAAAATGTTGAAATGAACTCCTGCTATATATAAGGAGGAAGATTTCATTTGGTACAAAAAGGGTTAAAGTTGCAATTCCTAGATGCAAATTTGAAAAGTTCTTGAGACATAATAACTTGAACATTTAATAGGGTTGGTGCAAATGCTCTTGGCATGATAACATAACCGATGGAATACTGAATCCATATATCGTGCCATACTTCAACCAGGAAGGACAAGAAAAAACGAGCTGTCACTATAGATGACCAATGCCCCCCGTGGGAGCCAATTTCTGAGTTTTTGCAAAATTTCAAGGGGAGATAATTCAGCCAAAAATGATAATAGAGTTATGGCCCTTGGTCGGAATGTAGCCCTTGTGATGGTGAATAAGTGTGTGAAGTTGCATGGGGCTAGGCCAAATACTTTTGAAGTTATGATCAAGGTTAAAGTTTTCGTGATGGACAGAGAGACAAACCAACAGACAATGGACAGACAGACAAACAAACAGACAGACAGGGCAAATACTATACGTTCCTCGAAACAAATATTCTCGGTGGGGCATAAAAATATATAATTTACCATCTGGTGCTCCATCACAAACCACAAGGTCAGCATGCTCTCCCTCAAAATGGCCAATGATTTCATGAGCTGTAGATGTCTGAAACAAAAATATCGTAAAAATCCTAAAATTTCGGACACCTTGAGAACTTGCTGTAATTCTTCTAAAATTTTATCTTGAAAGCCTTTCCTTCTCTCCCAGCTCAAATAGGAAGAAGAACCAGGTTTTTATGTCAGTTTTTAATATATTTTTTTTGTTGTGTGCTACATTGCGAATTTTTTACATCTCCAAAATGGCTATTTTTATGATAAAATCTGTGACATTTTTCTTATTTATATTGTAAACATAGGTTGTGGGTACTCGTTAGAACCGCCTCAACCTATGACTTGTACCCTGAACCTATGACTTGGAGCAGAAATAAGAAAATTAGGTATACCCTGTAAACCCCAGTTTTCTCTTTATGTTGTAATGTCGGGTTCAAGGGGGTGTTCATTTCGCGGTCTTGTTCATGTAATGTTCGTTCCTTCGTCTTGTAGTTTTGAAGATAATATAGTTAACCACGAGTTTTAGGGTCCAGTTATTTAAAGCCTTGATAGCATAATGAACTTCTTAGGACTGTAACAATCCTAAGTATTGGGGCAGACTGGCCTAAGAAAACAGTGCAGACCAAGATCAGACTGCTCCTGATCAGGTCTACACTGTTTGCAATTCAGCAGTCTGATCTCGGTCTGCATTGTTTGCCCTTCCATCTGCATCTTTTGGACTACTGTTCAAGGCACTGATAACTTACTTGTTTTGTTTGTTTGTTTGATTCGAGGTTAAATGTCCCCGTCAACACTGTATAGATCATTTTGAAGACATTGCTTCCAATTTTGTGGGACTTTTACCGGACATTGAGATGAAATGACATCTCAAGCCCTGTCGCCCAATGAAACCAATATGGTTTTTAAGCATGAACGGTCCGCTCTACCTGTGCAGGCTTAGATCCTCTAAGCGGTTTACCAGTACTCGTGTGCAGTCAGGTTCAGCTCTGTGTGGAAGCATCTTGCAGCCCATCTATTTCTTCAACAAATTCTAAATTATGTTCAAAACTCTCCATACAAATTAAATGTTTAAGGGCCGGTAACTTACTCGTAATGGCCTGGTCAAACTGTTGTGTTCTAGCTACGACAATATCAAATACTCAGTATTTTAGCTGAAAATAATGAGCTGAATCTGAATCTCATCTGGATCTACACTATTTGCAGAGGTATCTGAACATCTCAATAGAGTAGAAAATGTGTGTGTGTGTGTGTGTGTGAATTCCGGTTTAACGTCGCTTTCAACCATAGTTCAGTCATATCACGACAGTGTCTGGTTGCGACAGGGAGCTCAATGCTCACTTTTATAGTGCTGCCTCACTGTAGTATCATGTCCCAGACACATTACATGATACCCAGACACATTACATGATACCACATCGAGTCACATTATCCTGACACTGAGTCGACCAGTCCTAGCTCTACCCCGTAAATCTGAGTGCCAAGCGAGGAGCAGCTAGTACCATTTTTAACAACTTTGGTATGTCGCGGCCCGGGATTGAACCCGTGACCCCCGTTCCCCGGAGCAGACACTCTACCAACTGAGCTATCGGGGCCAGTAATAGAAAAGAAAAGGGTAACCCATAAAATGCCAATCACGACAATTGTTGTCTGCTTTGCCATCTGCCGGGTACCTTAATTTTTTTGCAAACAGTGTGGACCCAGATCAGACTGCTCCTGTAGGAGCAGTCTGATCTGGGCCCACACTGTTTGTCTGTATGCAAAAATATTGTTTAAAAGTTTGTAAAAAAATTCAGCAGACGACATTTTCAGGTGTAGTTTTTCTCGGTGTCTTAAGGGTTAATTGATGCTAGGATGGACAGGCAGGTGCGACAACAATTGAAGCTTAAAAATGACTGAGTTAAAAACGCAAAAAAGTGAAAAAAATATTCTGAGAATTACATCAAAACCACATGCACATCCTCATACCATGCCGAAAGCACATGCTAAGTTTCAAAATGATCGGTATAAAACTGCAAGAGCAGTTGCGACGACAAGAGGTACCTGTCATAAATCAATTGTAGGTTAAAAAATGACTAAGTTCACAATGTGGAAAAAGTGACAAAAATTGATCGAACAATAAAGTCCAAACCACATGCACATCCTCATACCATGGCAAAAACACACACAAAGTTTGAAAATAATCGGTATGAAACTGTAGGAGGAGTTGCGATGACAAGACACCAAGTGTAAAATGTTGACGGAAAGACGGACGGACAACCGGACATTCTTATAGATCGACATTTGTTGGGTACTACAGTGTTAATTTTCCCATTCAAAAATACCCAACAAGCAACTAAATACCCAACAGGCTACTGGCTACTTTTCTTGGACAACAACGGAATAAACGGCAAGTACCCAACTTATGTCTACCCAACATGTGCCCACGGATGCGCTCGAAAGAATGCACGGACGGATGCACGGACGGACATTCTCACGAATGGATACTTAAGTGGCTAGGCGTCGGCATATTGACTACTTAAGGGGCAAATTCTCTTAAGCGGCAAGCCACCTAAGAGACAATTTTTGCCACTTAAGTACCAAAAGAACGGAATAAAGTCCATTTGGACTCACAAATATATACTTAAGTGTCAAACTGTCCAAATTTTTTTCCCCCTAAATGTCGCTTCGTTGGTGCGACAGACAGACGGACGGACCGAAACTTGCACGCTTGCAATGTCTTCCTGCTAAAGCAGATGTGGCAAAAATGACCATTTATGGTTATTTTCTATATATAATATATACATTTTTGAGATCCATTGTGAAACCGTGTTATATCCATAACCGTGTTATAACAAACAGTGTTATAATGAGGTTGTGCAGTACTGCACATGGTTTACCTTAGTTATATCTCCCTGTATCTGTATAACACCTGGTATAGGTGCCATGGCTTGCAGATCTACAGCCACGATCTTCACGTTCTTGTCTGATTTCCCCTCTCCGCGTAACTTCCGTGCCAGCACCTGACTCCAACTGCCTGGAGCTGCACACAGGTCCACAACTTTGCTGACACCTGAAAATAAAGTACAAGTATATATCTATATATCTCCACAATTGGTCATTTTTCTGATGAAAATTTGTGATTTTTTTTCTTATTAATGCCCCAAACATCCATGCATATAAACCCTAAGCCTACTGGCATAGCCTCAGATAAGAGTGGATTGCCACATTATCATTTTTCTTATTTCTGCATGAAAACATACATTGTGGGTACGCATTAGAAGCGCCTCGGCAAGGCGCTTCTAATGAGCACCCACAATACATGTTTGCGTGCAAAAATAAGAAAAATATCAAAACTTTTCTGTTGAAAAAAGTGCCTTTTCTGGAGATATGTTACTGGTCACTTTTATTGGAGGGCAAGGCTTGAAATGTCATTTCATCTCGATGTCGGGTAAAAGTCACACTAAATTGGAAGAAATGTCTCTTTAGAAAACGACCTATTATATATAGTGTTAAGGGGGACAATGTAAACCTCAAATCAAACTAACAAACAGGCACATAGTGTGGATCCTGATCAGGCTGCTCCTAAAGGAGCACTGTTAGCAAAAGTGACTTTTAAAGTAACCGGAGATGACAAATTAGACACAAACTGTTGTGATTGGCATCTCATGGGTTAATGTGATTGAGTCCTTGGCCCAGCCATTAGTAAAAACCATTATCGTTTAATATGGCTAATATGCTAAATACCAAGATATTCATTTTTATTGTTTACTTGCTAAAACAGTGAGCATTTTGACCACTTAGGAGCTGATTTACCTTTATCCTTTGACCCCTCAAATTGGGGCTTGGAGAAACAGATTAAGCTGCATGGTGCTTCCACGCAGAGCTGAAACTGACCACACATGAGTACTGGTGAACAGCTTAGAAGGACTAAGCCTGCCCAGGCAAAGTGATGTGAGTCAGGCCATCCAATGCATGTAAGGCTTTTGGTTTCACTGGGTGGCAGGGCTTGAGATGTCATTTCATCTCAATGTCGGGTAAAAGTCCCACAAAATTGGAAGCAATGTCTCAAAAATGACATAAACAGTGTTGACGGGGACATTAAACCTCAACTCAAGCAAGCAAAACATTTATCCTACTGTTCACAACAACCCCTATCTTTGCAAACAGTGTAGATCCTGATCGGACGATTCTTCAGAAGCTATCTGTTCAGGATCAACACTGTCATTCAGTTTGTAAATTTGGATTTAAACATTATAACAAGTAATCTGATTGGCTGATAGTCAGAAACGGGTGTGGCTAATTAAATTATTCAGCAGGATAAGGACTAAACTAAAAATGCTTTGAACAACTGGGTCCGGTAAAGCACATGACTTGCTTGCTTGCCAGTTTGTTTATTTATTTGATTTGAAGTTTAACATCCCCGTCAACACTGTAAAGGTCATTTTGGAAGCGTTACTTACAATTTTGTGGGACTTTTACCCAACCTTGGGATGAAATGACACCTCAAGCCCTGCCACCCAAGGAAACCAATAGGGTTTATACGCATGGACGGACCGACTCGCACCGCTTTGCCTGGGCAGGCTAAGATTCTCTAAGTGGTTTACCAGTACTCGTGTGCGGGCCGGTTTCAGCTCTGCGTGGAAGCATCATGCAGCCCAAATATTTCTTCAGGCCCCGATGGGCGGGGGCCGCTTGCTTGCTTGCCAATGGCCAATGTTATGGACTGGTTTGATTCGACTTGTCTACATGTTAATTATGGGGTGATGGTTGCCATCCAAGGTGATTGGGTCACCATGTAAACAATAATCTGTAATCATAAGATCTCCCTCGGATATTAACCCATTTCAGACCGGAAACCCCTAAAGGTGTACCCTCGCAAACAGTGCAGGCCCAGATCAGACGCCCCAGAATGCGGCGTCTGATCAGGGCCTCCACTGTTTGCAAAAAGTTCAGCCATTTTGCAAATCAATTTTGAAGAAAACACAACCTGACACCCCTAAATTTTGAAATGGACACCTGCTATATATAAGGTGGAAGATTCCATTTGGTACAAAAAGGGTTAAAAAGAGGAGTCTAAGAATCCTTCCTTGTGAAAAGTTGGGAGTCCCAGCTTAAGAAGAAGTAGAACAACTTTAGAAAGTTGGTGTCCAGTCCTGAACTTGTTGGCATGCAAATGAGATGGTACACAAGGACAACTCAAAATGGTGTTTGTAAAACACTATGCCCCAGACCATATGCTTGCCCCTAAATGCAAAAATTTTCAAAGGACCATAACTGAAGAACAAGATTTATCATATGACGTCGCGCCTGAGAATGTAATAACGCCATGTAATAAATTCGATAATTCACTAGTTGATTAAATATGCAAATTAGTTAGATATGCCCCGTAACGTTACATGTACGACGTCCTGAACAACGTCGCGTTTACTAATGGCGGAATATTAACATTTTTATAAAACAATCCCGAATAAAATGCGTTTTAAATGTCATATGATAAATAGAATCTTGCATTCATGCTCATGTATTATTGAATTTATTAAACTCGTTGAGGAAAAGGGATAAAATGCTCGGCAAAGCCTCACATTTTATCCCTTTTTCACAACTCATTTAATAAATTCAATAATACATGAGCACTCATGTAAGATCCTCTTTTTCATCACATATTGTTTCCAGAATTTCTTCAAAAGCTAATCAGGTCAAATACTCATTGCTAGCAATGCACTCTTCAACTTTCAAGGCTCTAGCTTTAATAGTTTTTGAGATATTTTGCTGATAAGATTTCATCCATATTTTTTCGAAGGGCAATAACTCAGAAAAGAGGCATAATCCTGATGAGGTCAGTTGTTTTTCATGAGGAATCCATACATGAAATTTCAAAACCCTAACATACATGGTTCTGAAGTTATGCTATGCTTCATAAAGCATGCAATGTACAAAATTTACGTTACGATAACACACCCGTGGGACATAGTGCATTTTTTCACATTTCCAGAATGGCAATTTTTCGGATGAAAATCCGTGCTATTATTCTTATAAATACAGCAAAGATAGGTTGTGGGTGCTCATTAGAACCGCCTCAGTGAGGCGGTTCTAACGAGTACCCACAACCTATGTCTTGGAGCAAAAATAAGAAAAATAATGTATACCCCAGTAAACCCCAGTTTTCTCTATATAAAGTGGGTAATAGGGGGGGGGGGTCTTCATTTCACGGACTCATTCACATGATTATGCCCAAAGTTACCAAGGGCCATAACTCCAGAAGTATTTTTTGGAATTTTTTCTGAAGTTAATCAGGTCATCTACGCATCACTAGCAATGCACTAAACAACTTTATCATATGACGTCGCATATGAGACTGTAATAACGCCATGTATTATTTTCGATAATCCACTAGTGGATTAAATATGCAAATTAGCTAGATACGTCCCGTAACATTACATGTACGACGTCGCGTTTATTAATGGCGGAATATTGATATTTTCGTAAACAATTGTGAATAAAATGCGTTTGAAATGTCATATGATAAATAGAATCTTGCATTCGTGCCCATGTATTATTGAATTTATCAAACTCGTTGAGTAAAAGGGAAAGCCTCGCATTTTATCCTTTTTCCTCAACTCGTTTAATAAATTCAATAATACATGAACACTTATGTAAGATCCTCTATTTCAAGGCTTTAGCTTTTGAGTTTTTGAGATATTTTACTGATAAGATTTCAACAAAATTTTACAAAGGGCAATATCTCAGGAAAGGCTGACACGATTAATCGTATAATCGGTTAATCGATCGATAAATCCCACAAAAATGATTATCATTTCTGATTTGTTTTTAATCGATTACTTGATAGGTACAATTTACTACCCAAAGTTATGCCTAAAACAGCTGAATGAGTGGCAAACAGTGCAGACCCTGATGAGACGCCGCATTATGCGGCGTCTCATCTGGGTCTACACTGTTTGCTCAGGCCTGTCTGTTCAAATATACATAATGGTAAAGTGCAACATATGGTAAGAGTCATGATCAGACAGAAAGCCAGACGGGTAAAATTATGACAGAAACCTTAACGATTACTAATCGATTATCGATCGCAATGGCAGAACTGATAATCGATTATCTTTTCAGCTCCGATTAGCCAGCCCTAATCTCAGAAAAGGGGCAAAAGTCTGACATGAAAAAAAAAAAGCGTGTGTCAGCTTTTTTTTTAAGGAACCAATATACAGTCGAACTTCGATGGCTCGAACACCGGTGGCTTGTTTACCATGGCTGAGTCGAACCCGTTTTTGAGTCCCTAGTGAATTCCTCTGCATAAGAAAAAGTGTGGGATAATTAAGGAGATTTTCGACTTTTATCTTGCAAATGTATGCTGTGTGTACTGATTAGAATCGCCTCAATGAGGCGATTCTAACTCATTAGAATCGCCTCAATGAGGCGATTCTAATGAGTACACACAGCATACATTTATGTTACAGAACACCGAAAAGAAGTCCAAAAATACCCCCCTTATGTTTTCTGGAATTATGAAACAGTGGCTCGAACTACCGCTGTTTCGAACAAATTTCTATGGTCCCGAAGGGGTTCGAGCCATCGAAGTTCTACTGTACATCATGAAATTTCAAAACCCCTAGCATGCATGGTGCATAAGTTATGCTATGCATAAACAAGAGGACCAAGCTAGCTTGGTCCTGTATCGCTCACCTGAGCAAACAGATTCAAAGTTTAAGGAAGTGCCAACCTTTACTGAAGGCTTTATTGGGAGGACATGGTGATGACAGGGTAAGCATTTTCTGAAAATCAAGTAGAATTTAACTCTATGATAAACAGGCTGACCTCACCGGTTTTCAAACTCATTCAAGCTTTTATTCCTGACTTGCTAAGAAGATCCAATCTAAACTGAAGTGGCTATGGTGATGACAAGTTCAAAAACAAGAGTTTTCAAACTCCTCCAAGCTTTCTGCCTGACTTCCTTGTTTGTAAGTTTCATGAAGATCCGTTCAAAACTAAAGGGGCAGCAGTGATAACAATGTCGAAAATAGGCATTTTCAGCAATCAAAGGCACGTCACTCTATGATAAATGTGCCGACTTGGCCGGTATTCGAACTCACCTGAGGTTTTATTCCCAGCCACCTTACATGTAAGTTTCAGAAAGATCCGATCAGACTTGGCCAGTATTCAAACTCATCCAAGATTTTATTCCCAGCCACCTCACGTATAAGTTTCAGAAAGATCTGATCAAAACTGAAGGGGCTACGGTGATGACAAGGTCAAAATTTGGCATTTTTAGCAATCAAAGGGATGTTACTATAAAATAAATGAGCCGACTTGGCCAGTTTTCGAACTCATCCGAGGTTACATCCCCAGCCACCTTACATATAAGTTTCAGAAAAATCCGATCAAAACTGAAGGGGCTACGGTAATGACAAGGTCAAAAATCAACATTTTCAGCCATCAAAGGGACAGAACTCTACGATAAATGGGCTGACTTGGCCTGTTTTGGAACTCATCCAAGATTATCCCCAGCCAACTTACATATAAGTTTCAGAAAGATCCGATCAAAACTGAAGGGGCTATGGTGATGACAAGGTAAAAAATCGGCATTTTCAGCAATCAAAGGGACGTAAATCAATGATAAATGGGCCAACTTGGCCGGTATTCAAACTCATCCTAGGTTGTATCTCCAGTCACCTTACATATAGGTTTCAGAAAGATTCGATCAAAACTGAAGGGGCTACGGTGATGACAAGGTAAACAAGTTAAAAAAAAAAATGTTTTCAAACTCCTCCAAGCTTTCTGCCTGACTTCCTTGTTTGTAAGTTTCATGAAGATCCGTTCAAAACTAAAGGGGCAGCAGTGATAACAATGTCGAAAATAGGCATTTTCAGCAATCAAAGGCACGTCACTCTATGATAAATGTGCCGACTTGGCCGGTATTCGAACTCACCTGAGGTTTTATTCCCAGCCACCTTACATGTAAGTTTCAGAAAGATCCGATCAGACTTGGCCAGTATTCAAACTCATCCAAGATTTTATTCCCAGCCACCTCACGTATAAGTTTCAGAAAGATCCGATCAAAACTGAAGGGGCTACGGTGATGACAAGGTCAAAATTTGGCATTTTTAGCAATCAAAGGGATGTTACTCTAAAATAAATGAGCCGACTTGGCCAGTTTTCGAACTCATCCGAGGTTTCATCCCCAGCCACCTTACATATAAGTTTCAGAAAAATCCGATCAAAACTGAAGGGGCTACGGTAATGGCAAGGTCAAAAATCAACATTTTCAGCCATCAAAGGGACAGAACTCTACGATAAATGGGCTGACTTGGGCTGTTTTGGAACTCATCCAAGATTTTATCCCCAGCCACCTTACATATAAGTTTTAGAAAGATCCGATCAAAACTGAAGGGGCTATGGTGATGACAAGGTCAAAAATCGGCATTTTCAGCAATCAAAGGGACGTAAATCAATGATAAATGGGCCAACTTGGCCGGTATTCAAACTCATCCTAGGTTTTATCTCCAGTCACCTTACATATAGGTTTCAGAAAGATTCGATCAAAACTGAAGGGGCTACGGTGATGACAAGGTAAAAAATCGATATTTTCAGCCATCAAAGGGACATAACTATATAGTTAATGGGGCAACTTGGCCGGTTTTCGAATGCATCCGAGGTTTTATCCCCAGCCACCTTACATATAAGTTTCAGAAAGATCCGATCAAAACTGAAGGGGCTACAGTGTTGACAAGGTCAAAAATCAACATTTTCAGCAATCAAAGGGACCTAACTCTATGATAAATAGGCCACCTTTGCCAGTATGTGAACTCATCCGAGGCTTTATCCCCAGCCACCTTGCATATAAGTTTCAGAAAGATCCGATCAAAACTCAAAGGGCTACGGTGATGACAAGATAAAAAAATCGGCATTTTCAGCAATCAAAGGGACGTTACTCTGTGATAAATGGACCAACTTGGCTGGTTTTCGAACTCATCCGAGATTTTATCCCCAGCCACTTTACATATAAGTTTCAGAAAGATTCGATCAAAACTGAAAGGGCTACAGTGATGACAAGGTCAAAAATCAGCATTTTCAGCAATCAAAGGGACGTTACTCTACGATAAAAGGGCCGACTTGGTCGGTTTTCGAACTCATCCGAGATTTTATCCACAGCCACCTTACATATAAGTTTCAGAAAGATCCGATCAAAACTGAAGGGGCTACGGTGATGACAAGGTAAAAAATCGGCATTTTCAGCAATCAAAGGGACGTAACTCTATGATAAACCAGCGGACTAGGCCGGTTTTCGAACTCATCCGAGGTTTTATCCCCAGCCACATAACATATAAGTTTCAGAAAGATCCGATCAAAACTGAAGGGGCTACGGTGATGACAAGGTCGAAAATGGGCATTTTCAGCAATCAAAGGGACGTAACTCTATGATAAATGGGCCGACTTGGCCGGTTTTCGAACTCATCCGAGTTTTTATCCCCAGTCACCTTACATATAAGTTTCAGAAAGATCCGATCAAAACTGAAGGCGCTACGGTGATGACAAGCATTTTCCCATAGTAAGTCTATGGGACCTTGTGGTTGCCATAGGAACCAAAGTTTTAGAGCGATTTCAAAAAAAAGTTTATGTCATCAATGCCCCACCAGAGGCATACTACAGGTGAGAAATGATTGAGATCAGCCTGCAGGATACAGAGATATAGCTGCTCAAAAGTGTGGACGGACGACGGACGGACGACGGACGACGTACGACGGACGACGGAGGACCCACTATACTATAAGCTCCCCTGGAGCCTTCGGCCCAGGTGAGCTAAAAATGTAATGGACGTACACACACACGGACGGACTCACGCATGCACAAACATCCCAGAAGCAATATGCCCGAAGTTTGGGGCATAACAAATAAAGATAGAACTTTACCATCGAAAAGATTAAAGTCTTCGTTTATCTGGAGAAGTTTAAATGCACTTCGTGCTCGCCAGCCCTCCTCTTTGGCTAGCCTGTAATAAACATCTCGTTTGTCCTTTGATGATTTACCCATGGTGGACCCCTGCGAAAAAGATTAAGGTTTTTATTCCATTATGAAAACATGCCTATTCAAATTTTGGTAAAATTTTACCACCAAAAGAATGAAATTTTTCAGATAATAATCCTGGATTTTTCATATTTCTGCTCAAAACACAGATTGTGGGTTCATGTTAAAAATGCCTCATTGAGACCATTCTGACAAGTACCCACATTCCACAATCTACATTTTAGACCAGAAATAAGAACAAGAGGGGCTAAGATATATAGACAGCCATCTTACTAATTAATATTAAAGCATATCTGTTGCACTTCGGTAGATACGTAGTCACCTTGGAAACATTCTTTTGAACGAAACTGGCTTAAGAGTTTTAGGAGGTTGTCAGTTGAAGATTTTACTACTTTTAATTTTGTCAGCCATTTTGGTAGAGGGCTAAATTAACAACCATCCTTTGGGTTTGACTGAAATTGAACAAAATGTACAGGAGGACTTGTAATTGAAGATATTTCTATTTTAAGCTCTGGCAGCCATCTTGTTCATCCAAGCAGAACTGTTGAGCTATTTCTGTAGAGGGTCATCTAAGCAACATTCCTGTGAAGTTTGAATTAGATTTGAGCAAAGGTATTGGAGTTGTCATTTTAAGTTTTTTTGTTTTTTTGTTGTTTTTTTTTCATTTCTAGCTCTGGCAGCCATCTTGTTCGTTAGAGCAGAACCATTTTAGCTAATTTTATAGAGGGTCACTTAAGCAACAGTCCTGTGAACTTTGAATTAAACTAGACCAAAGGTGTCAGGAGAAGTTGTCATGTAGGAAGTTTGAATGAAAGTGGTCATTGGGTATGGGATGAGCAGTCATTTAAAGATTTTTTCTATTTTTAGTTCTGGCAGTCATCTTGTTCATCAGAGCTATAAAATGTTTAGCTATTTTGTTTTTTTGTTTGTTTGATTTGAGGTTTAATGTCCCCATCAACACTGTATAGGTCATTTTGGAGACTTTGCTTCCAATTTTGTGGGACTTTTACCCGACACTGAGATGAAATGACATCTCAAGCCCTGTCGCCCAATGAAACCAATAGCGTTTATAAGTATGGACGGTCCGACTCGCACCGCTTTGCCTGGGCAGGCTTAGGTCCTCTAAGTGGTTTACCAGTACTCGTGTGCGAATGGTTTCAGTTCTGCATGGAAGCATCATGCAGCCAAGAGGGAAGTTTTACCCATATCTTGCTGTTCCCGACAATCCCTATCTTTGCAAACAGTGTAGATCCAGATCAGCCATCTGATCAGGATCTACACTGTTTGACATTAACTTTATGAATTTATAGATATAAATTACATAAGGTAATTTGATTGGTTAAAAGTCAGAAAAAGGTGTGGCTAAAATGAAAATTCAGCAGGATAAGGGTTAACTGAAAGTGGTCATTAGGTATAGGATGAGTAGTCATTTATTTCTACATTAGGTATAGGATGAGTAGTCATTTATTTCTACATTTGTATTTTAACCATTATCTTGCTGAATATTCATTTAAGCCACACCCATTTCTGTCTATAAACCAATCAAATTACTTGATGTAATTTGTTGCTACAAATTCATTATCTGAATGCCAAACAGTGTAGATCCTGATCAGATGGCTTCTTCAGAAGCCATCTGATCTGGATCTGCACTGTTTCCAAAGATAGGGGTTGTCGTGAACAGCAGGATAAGAGTTAAGTTCTGGCGGTCATCTTGTTCAACGGGGCTAAAATGTTTAGCTATTTTGGTAGAGTCACTTTAGGAACATTCCTATTATGTTTGAATGAAATTGGTCCCTGGGTTTCGGAAGAGTAGTCTTTTAAAGACTCTCTATTTTTAGCTCTAGTGGCCATCTTGTTCATTGGAACAGAACAATTTTAGCTATTTTGGTAGAGGGTCACTTAAGCAAGATTCCTAAGAAGTTTAAATCAAACTGGCCCAGGGGTACGGGAGGAGTAATCGTTTTAAATTATTTCTATATTAAGCCCTGGTGGCCATCTTGTTCCCTGGAGATTTGTTTTTGTTTGTTTTGTTTGATTTGAAGTTTTGTTTTTGTTTGTTTTGTTTGATTTGAAGTTTAACGTCCCCGTCATCACTAAATATGTCATTTTGGAGATGTTGCTTCCAATTTTGTGGGACTTTTACCCGAAATTTAGATGAAATGACATCTCAAGCCCTGTTGCCGAATGAAACCAATAAAGTTTATAAGCATGAACGGTCCAACTTGCACCGCTTTGCCTGGGCAGTTTTAGATCCTCTAAGCTTTTTACCAGAACTCGTGTGCGGTAGGTTTCAGCTCTGCATGGAAGCATCATGCAGCCCACCTATTTCTTCAAGGCCCCGATGGGCAAGGGCCATGTTCATTGGAGAAGAACCATTTTAGGTATTTTGGTAGGGAGCCACTTAGGCAACATGGCGGTGAAGTTTGAATCAAATTAGCCCAAGGGTTTAGAAGGAGTAGTCTTTTAACCCTTATCTTGCTGTTCACGACAGCCCCTATCTTTGCAAACAGTGTAGATCCTGATCAGATGGCTTCTGAAGAAGCCATCTGATCAGGATAGGATCTACACTGTTTGACATTCAGTTTATGAATTTATATGAATAAATTACATCAAGCAATCTGATTGGTTCAAAGTCAGAAATGGGTGTGGCTAAATTGAATATTCAGCAAGATAAGGGTTAAAGCAAATTGTTCACATTTTATATTTTCAGCTCTGGCTGTTTCAACTATTTTGGTAGAAGTTCACCTAAGGAACATTCCTTTGAAGACTGAACTAAACTGGCCTATGGGCATAGCAGTAGTGTATTTAGTTGTGTGCAGATTTTTCTATTTTTAGCTCTGGTGGCCACTTTGTACATTGGAGCAGAAGGATTTTAGCTATTTTTGTAGAGGGTCACCTAAGCAAAATTCCTATGAAGTTTGAATGAAACTGGCCCAGAGGTATACAGGAGGAAAAGTCGTTTAAAGATATCTTAATTTTTAGCCCTGGCAGTCATTTTAGCCATTTTGGAAGGGAGCCACCTAGGCAACATTGCTGTGAATTTTGAATCAAACTGGCTCAAGTGTTAAGTAAGAGTAGTCTTTTAAAGCAAATTGTTGACATTTTTCTATTTTTAGTTTCGGGGACAATCTTGTTCATCAGTTTAGCTATATGGAAGCGGGTCAACTAAGGAACTTTCCTTTGAAGTTTGAATGAAATTGGCACAGTGGTATGGGACAAGTAGTTATTGTGTGAAGGTTTTTTTTTATATTTTTAGCTCTGGTGGCCATCTTGTTCATCAGAGTGGAAGGATTTTAGCTATTTTAGTGAAGAGCCACCTAGGCAACATTCCTATGAAGTGTAAATGAAATTGGCCCAAGGTTTAGGATACATGGGTAGTCTTTTAAATCAAACTGTTGACGACGCACGACGATGACGGACATTGACTGATCACAATAGCTCACCGAGAGCAGCTCACTTCAAGCTCAGGTGAGCTAAAAATAACGTTTACCCCAGTAAACCCCAGTTTTACTATATAAAAGTGGGGTTCCATTGGGTCAGCATTATATAGGCGTGTTTTCGTGTCAAATTCGTGATGTAGTCTTTGCTAACAATGTCTAACACAACTTCAGTTAAGATTATGCATAATGAGGATAATTTTGGAATTTTTTTTCATATTTCTATATAGCCGGCCTCAGTAGCTCAGTCGGTTGCGTGTCTGACTGGTGATCAGGGGGGCGCGGGTTCGATAATGAGGCTATTCTAAAAAGTAAACACAACATCATGTATTTACAGAGAAATTTGTTTTTGTTTGTTTGTATAAAAGTTTAACGGCCTAGTCAACACTAAGTCATTTTTGAGCCAGTCAGTTTACCTATCCACACTTTTCCTGGACCAGCTTATATCTAAGCGGTTAACCAGTAAAGTGCACATTCTTTCACCAGAAACTGACAACTGCCTTTTTAGACATTACGATAACACACCCGTGTGACATAGTGCATTCTTTCTTATCTCCAAAATGGTGAGTTTTCAGTAGGGTTGGCTAATCGGAGCTGAAAAGATAATCGATTATCATTCCTGTCATTGTGATCGATAATCGATTAGTAATCACGGAAGATTTGGTCATAATTTTACCTGTCTGGCTTTCTGTCTGAGCATGACTCCTATCATACGCTGTACTTTGCCATATGTATTTGAACAGACAAGCCTGAGCAAACAGTGTAGACCCAGATGAGTCTGCACAGTTTGCCACTCACATACATGTGATATCTCCCGATTTCGTCGGGATATCCCGATTTCGAACCCCATCTCCCGGTCTCCCGTCCGACGGCCCTAATCCCGACAAGACAATTTTCCTATAGTAGTTTTCCGCCGACCGACCAATTTAGTGTTAACCACTGTAAAATACCTATGCGGTTAACCGTCAGTGTATTTACGCTAGGTGGTATGCAGGTAAATTGCAATACACACCTGCACAAGTATAAAAATCGCAATATGAAAAGAACGTACCGGTAAATACAATTATTAAAATGCAACCCGCAAACAAGCACAAACAATGTGATAAAAAGCGAGAAATTCAATAAAGAAGAAAAAGAAATGTGATGTTTGCATACATTTATAACTGATCACCGATTTGCTCAAGTTGCCAACGCCAGGGATCAGCCGAGGGGGCGATTCGGGCGACTTCTTCGCCCGAAGTTCAAGAACTTCGCCTAACCAGCCTGGAAAAGAGAAGTTGACTTCGCCCTGTTTTTCCGACTTTTTTTTTCTTTGTCTCCAGGATCGGCTTTCCAAATGCGAAGTAATATCCATCGATATAGGCCCAAAGTTGATAACAAAAACACCTATTGATAATCCGATAATTAATAATCCAACTACATGTGTTAATTGCTCGAATCAGAAACTGACCACCTGTAGCAATGAGCACAAGTTGTCAGATCAGTTAATTATGTAAATAGGTGAATCGGGTTAGTCCAGATCGGCATCTTTGATCTTATTTCATGGCCACTTAGACTTTTGAGTAATCAGACTTGTCCGCGCAGCATGAGACGATCGGTCTTTTTGATCTTGGCAATATGATTGACGCATGAAAAACGTGCGTCTCATTTTACATATCAATATAAGATAGAGGTGCGACTTTAACCCTTTTTTACCAAATGGAATCTTCCTCCTTAAATATAGCAGGAGTTCAATAAAAAATTTATGGGTGTCAGGTTATGTTTTCATGAAAATTTATTTTGAAAATAAGTTAATAACTGAACTTTAGCAAACAGTGGAGGCCCTGATCAGACACCGTGTTCTGCGGCGTTTGATCTGGGCCTGCACTGTTTGCCAGGGTACCCGTGTTGGGGTTTCTGGTACTAAATGGGTTAACAGGATTACCTAAACAAATAAAAACCGTGATGTCAAGTCCCGATCAGGCGCTAAGATGGGAACTAGAAAAAAGGGAATATAGGATATGATAGATATAAAAAAAATGCCCCATTGCACCTGCAGCAACTTGCCGGCATATCACGGTCGCACAGATCAAAACTCCCGCCTGACTGCACAACATGACTCATAACCTCGAGGTGAGATTAAATCGGTTGTTTCCCTTTAGCGCCCTTCAGTGACTAAGTGAGCGGGACATCGAGAAAATGAAAGTAGATTAGTATTTGATGTCTGATTACTGTTGCTATAATCGAGATACCGATGTGCATAATCATTCAGCAAGTGCAACAGCAACATTGGTATGTAATTCGCAACGATATCACACCCGCACACTGTTTTTCTAACTTGCAAATAAACAACGATATTTGCGGAAATTACCGAAAATTCGGCTCGACAATTTCCGTAATTTAGTAGTTTTTCTCGAGCCCAACTTCTCCCTCTTGTCCCTCATTTCGCCCTGTCAGTGCTGGAGGGAGAAGTCACTTCTCCCTACTTCCTGGGCCTAGGATGATCCCTGCATAAGCCGACAATTAACAATCTGACAAGGTGTGAAAACTAGTCAATCAAGATATACCAGTTATAGCTTATTTAATCCCTTTGTAATTGACACGTGTAGACGATAAATATTATTCCCGCCAAAACAGAGCAAAGCAGACGCTGTTTTTTTTTTCTACGCGTCTGTAAACCGTTATTCTTTTATTAATCATAGAACTGGGTAATTACTTAGTGACATTTTCTATTTAAACCCGAGAAAAATATTTTTGCCGTTTTTAATGGAAGAGAGAAATATGCCCCACGTGACACCAATGAAAATTTGTGCCTGCTTTTTGGCCTTTGACAGGTGAACGCCCTAAATATTTTTCCCGCCAAAACAGAGCAGAGCAGACGCTGGTATTTTCTAAGCATCTGTATTTAGTTTTTCATTTATTAACTACAGAAAGTGACCAGTTAGTCACGTATACCCCCGGCCAGCGTCACCCTCTGATATATCTTTCGAGCTTGTATGTAATATGAATGAAGAAGTCAAGAAGCTATAAGAATCTATAAATGTGCTTGTAAAAGCTAAACCAAACATAAAAATTCTAAATGGACCAAGGGAGTGAGGACATCAAATAGAACATACAGGCATCTATAAACTTTGACATAAAACTTTAACCAAATGTAAAATTTCTAAGTCCGTGACCTTGAGGTCAAGGTCACCGTGGGTGGGGGAAGCGACATGCATCATGAAATCATTTATCAAACATGAAGAGAATCTAACATGTGGATACAGAGATATCAGCCATGAACAAGGTTTAACACAAAACTTTGACGTACAAGTAGATGAATGGACAGACAGACAGACAGCCGCCCAGGGGCTTGACCCAGAGGCTTAGATATTCCATATGAAAGGTAATGCTATAGAGATATCCTTTACCAAACATGAAGAGAATCTAACATGTGGATGCAGAGATATCAGCAATGAAAAAGGTTTAACACAAAACTTTGACGTAAAATTAGATGAACAGACAGACAGACACCCACCAAGGGGCTTGACCCAGGGGCTTAGATATTCCATATGAAAGGTAATGCTATAGAGATATCCTGTACCAAACATGAAGAGAATCTAACATGTGGTTACAGAGATATCAGCAATGAAAAAGGTTTAACACAAAACTATGACGTAAAAGTAGATGAACAGACAGACGGACAGACAGACAACCCACCCAGGGGCTTGACCCAGGGGCTTAAATATTCCATATGAAAGGTAATGCTATAGAGATATCCTGTACCAAATATGAAGAGAATCCAACCTGTGGTTACAGAGATATGAGCAATCAAAAAGGTTTAACGCAAAACTTTGACGTAAAGGTTGACGAACGACCGAACGAACGTACGAACGAACAAACGAACATACGAACGAACCAACGAACGGACGGAAAGACGAAAACTATATACCCCCTGACATACTTCGTATGCCGGGGGTATAATAAACATAGGACTGGAGTTTTGCAGGGTGAACTTTTCTATTCAAACCTGTTTCATTTTTAGCTTGCGAGAAAAAATATTTTTGCTGTGTTTTTAATGGATCTTTTATGAAAAAAATATGCCCCCAAGTTAAATCAATAAAAATCATGCATGCTTATTAGTTCCGACTAAGTTCCGAGGCACGTTTTGGGGATGATAAGAGAAGGGGTGTAAGAGTATGAGTAATTTTTTGCTATGCGGGTATTCTGAACGTTGTTTTTTTCTGCCAGGTGCTAGGTGGGTATTTAACACCGATCTATTGGTCAGTGCTTGTTCTTTGATCGTTCTTCCGAGAAATTGTCTCTCTATTAAAATACAAAATGGAAGTTTGTCGTCTGCTGCTTTCTTTTTCCAAGCTTTTATAACATATTTTTACAGAAAGGCAAACAGTGTGGACCGTCATCAGAATGCTCTGCAGTCTGATCTGGGCCCACACTGTTTTCAAAAAAGATTTTTAATGCAGATGACAAAGCAGACAACAATTGTCGTGTTGGCATGTTATGGTTGAAAAAGTGCTTCAGAGGTAAATTTTAACCACAAATAACATCACTTTTCACCGCGGAGAAATCTCCCGATTTGGGACCCCAATCTCCCTATCTGAAAATCAAAATCTCCCTATTTGGGTCAAAGAAAATATCACATGTATGCACTCATACATCTATTTTAGGCACAACTTTGGGTAAGAAATTGTACTTATCAAATAATCGATTGCAAGCAAATCAGTAATGATAATCATTTTTGCGGAATTTATCGATTACATAACCGATTGTCCGATTAATCGTGCCAGCCTTAGTTTTCAGATAAAAATATGTGATATTTTTCTTATTTGTTCTCCAAACATAGATTTTGGTGCTCGTTAGAACCCCCTCATTGAGGCGGTTCTAACAAGTACCACCAACCTACACGTATGTCTTGGAGCAGAAATAAGCAAAATAGTGTATATCCCTGCAAACGCAGTTTTCTCAATATAACATGCAGTTTAGAGGGGTTTTCATTTCATGGACTTGTTAACTTGATGATTTGAGCGGAAGGTAGAGAATGACCGCAGAAAAGATTTCATGATCAATCTCCATGTAAGAATGTTGCCGACCCCGGCAGGTTGAGGGCGATTTGAACAAGTACACAGAACATAATTTATCATATGACGTCGCCTCTGAGAATGTAACAACGTCATGTAATAAATTCAATAATCCACTAGTATATTAAATATGCAAATTAGTTAGATACGCACCGTAACGTTACATGTACAACTTCCTTAACGATGTCGCGTTTACTTATGGCAGAATATTGACATGTTTGTAAAACAATCGTAAGTAAAATGCGTTTTAAAAGTCATATGATAAATAAAATCGTGCATTCGTGCTCATGTATTATTAAATTTATTAAACTCGTTGAGGAAAAGGGATAAAATGCTCGGCAAAGCCTCGCATTTTATCCCTTTTCCTCAACTCGTTTAATAAATTCAATAATACATGAGCACTCATGTAAGATCCTCTATGTTTCTAACAAGAAATAAGAAAAACTATCCGCTAATAAGTCCCCTTACACTTTCTTATCTCAAGCCTTAGTCTGTGTCCCTTCTCATCAAATCTGGCTCCAAGCTTTACATATGGTTGAATATGGCTGTGATATATAAAAACAAACAACATATCATCACTGGCATACAACAGTGAGCCAAGAATAGACTGAAGTTGAATCATAATGATAAAGTAAGGCTAAGCTAACCCTTGTCCTGCTGAATATTCATATATGCCACACCTACTACCGATTATCAACCAATCAGATTACTTGATGCAAATTATTGCAACAAAATCACAATCTGAATGACAAATAATGCAGATTCTGATCAGATGGCTTCGTTAGAAGCCATCTGATCTGGATCTTCATTGTTTGGAAAATAAGGCATATCCGGGCTCAGCAGGACAAGGGTTAATAGCGTGATAGCTCAGTGGTTAGTGCACTTGCCTCTGATGCTAGAGGTCCCGGGTTCGATCCCCGGCAGCGGCGATAAAATTTCGGTGTCCGAACACGCTCTATTGGCATCATTTGCAGGGATGAATGTCATAAAGTGCACCGTCCTTCAGATCGGGACGTTAACTGGAGCCCCCCTGTGCAGGTTAAAGATCCCTACCGTAATTACATGATTACTGTGTAGGCTTTCATCCTTCAGCGGTAATGGTCAAATGTGACTGACGCAGTATCAGAAGATAGATAGATAGATAGATAGATAGATAGATAGATAGATTAGATTAGATTAGATTAGATTAGATTAGATTAGATTAGATAAGATAAGATAAGATAGATAGATAAGGAAAATGGCAAGAAATTACCAAAACTGTATAACCAGCTGAGACACAGCTAAGCTGATCGCATGGGCCTTACCTAGTCAAAGGGATAACGCAACAGAAAAACTCAAAAACAAATGTTGATTTGAGTATTCAGCCTGTGCATCTGACAGTCTGATCACCATTCGCTGATCCTATGTGCCTTCTGTAGTCACAGGGCATCGGCCCCCACCTATCAGGGCCTGAAGAAACAGATGGGCAGCATGATGCTTCCACGCAGAGCTGAAACCGACCCGCACAAGAGTACTGGTAAACCGCTTAGAGGATCTAAGCCCGCCCGGGCAAAGTGGTGCGAGTCGGACTGTCCATGTTTATAAACCCTATTGGTTTCATTGGGTGGCAGGGTTTGAGATGTCATTTCATCTCAATGTCGGGTAAAAGTCCTGCAAAATTGGAAGCAATGTCTCCAAAATGACCTTTACAGTGTTGACAGGGACGTTAAACTCAAATCAAACAAACAGACAATACCCAAGTTGTACTCCATACAAGTAGGGTTTAAGGGGGTCATAATTATATAGACATATATATTTTTTTCTGATGTTAATTAATAACTCAAGTGTTATTTGTATCCTAATGAAAAATATGATAAAAATGAAACAACAACAACAAAACAAGAGGGCCATGATGGCCCTGGATCGCTCACCTGATCCTTTTGTACAAACGGAATTGTGGGTAATATATGGTGGAGTGGAGGGTTTGAGCAATTTTGGTTGGACCCAAAGACCATTTCTGTGAAATTAATTCAAAATCAGTCTGACTGTTTAGGAGTAGAAGTCATTTTGAGAAGTAGAAGCCATTTTTGATGAAATGACATCTCAAGCCCTGCTGCCCAATGAAACCAATGGGGTTTAAATGTATTGATGGTTCCACTTGCACCACTTTGCCTAGACAGGCTAAAACCTTCAAAGTGGTTTACCAATATTCCTGTAGAAGCACCTTGCAGCCAAGGTGGGTGGGGGCCAAAACCTTCAAAAGACATCTGTCTCTAAAAGGAAGCAATTTTATAGGAATGTTCTATGAGTGACCCTCTAACAATATTGCTAAAAATATTTTGCTTAACTGAACATGATGGCCACCACAGCTAAAAACCTCAAACCTCATTCCTGTCAAATAATTTCATAATCAATCCACTGGTTAAGGAGAAGAAGTTGTTTAAAGGTTTTGTTCACCAGAGCGGCATAGTTTGAGCAATTTTGGTGGAGGGTCACCCAAGGAACATTCCTGTCAAGTAATTTCAAAATCCATCCACTGGTTAAGGAGAAGAAGTCGTTTAAAGGTTTTTCTATTTTTAGCTCTGGCAGCCATCTTGTTCACCAGAGCAGAATGGTTTGAGCACTTTTTGTAGAGGGTCACCCAAGGAACATTCCTGTGAAGTTATTTCAAAATCCATCCACGGGTAAAGGAGAAGAAGTTGTTTAAAGTTTTTTCTATTTTTAGCTCTGGTGGCCATTTTATTCAACCGAGCAGAACGGTTTGAGCAATTGTGGTAGAGGGTCACCGAACGAACATTCCTGTGAAATAATTTCAAAATCCATCCACTTGTTAAGGAGAAGTCATTTAAAGGTTTTTCTATTTTTAGCTCTGGTGGCCATTTTGTTGACCTGTTTGTTGGAACGGTTTGAGCAAATTTGGTAGAGGGTCACCCAAGGAACATTCCTGTGAAATAATTTCAAAATCCATCCACTTGTTAAGGAGAAGTCATTTAAAGGTTTTTCTATTTTAAGCTCTGGTGGCCATTTTGTTTACCCGAGCGGAACAGTATGAGCAATTTTGGTAGAGGGTCACCAAACAAACATTCCTGTGAAATAATTTCAAAATCCATCCACTGGTTATTGAGAAGAAGTCGTTTAAAGGTTTTTCTATTTTTAGCTCTGGTGGCCATTTTGTTCACCCGAGGGGAACAGCATGAGCAATTTTTGTAGAGGTTTGCCAAAGGAACATTCCTGTGAAATTTCAAAATCCATCCACTGTTTAAGGAGTAGAAGATGTTTAAAGGTTTTTCTATTTTTAGCTCTGGTGGCCATTTTGTTCACCCGAGCGGAACTGTTTGAGCAATTTTGGTAGAGGATCCCCCAAGGAACATTCCAGTGAAATAATTTCAAAATCCATCCACTGGTTAAGGAGAAAAAGTCGTTTAAAGCTTTTTCTATTTTTAGCTCTGGCGGCCATTTTGTTCACCCGAGCGGAATGGTTTGGGCAACTTTGGTAGAGGGTCACCGAAGGAACATTCCTGTGAAGTAATTTCAAAATCCATCCACTAGTTAAGGAGAAAAAGTCGTTTAAAGCTTTTTCTATTTTTAGCTCTGGCGGCCATTTTGTTCCCCCGAGCGGAACGGTTTGAGCAATTCTGGTAGAGGGTCACCCAAGGAACTTTCCTGTCAAGTAATTTCGAAATCCATCCACTGGTTAAGGAGAAGAAGTTGTTAAAAGGTTTTTCTATTTTTAGCTCTGGCGGCCATTTTGTTCACCCGAGCTGAACGGTTTGAGCAATTTTGGTAGAGGGTCATCCAAGGAACATTCCTGTGAAACAATTTCAAAATCCATCCACTGGTTAAGCAGGAGAAGTCGTTTAAAGAATTTTCTATTTTTAGCTCTGGCGGCCATCTTGTTCACCTGAGCGGAACACTTTGAGCAATTTTGGTAGAGGATCACCCAAGGAGCATTCCTGTGAAATTAGATCAAAATCTGTCCAGCAGTTTTGGAGGAGAAGTTGTTTAAAGCAAAAGTTGACGACGGACGCACGCACGCACGCACGCACTGACGACGGACGACGGACGACAGACAAAGACTGATCCCAAAAGCTCACCTTGAGCACTTCGTGCTCAGGTGAGCTAAAAACAAGCATTTCGTAGGCTTAAGGTTCCTCAATACAGTTACTTAGCTATATTTGAGGTACTAAAAAATCATATTTGCAAATAATTACCCAAAAAGATTTTTCATCAGATGGTAGTTCATGTAAATGAAAGAATATGGAAGCCAAAGATTGCACGACCCGCAGAAAAAGCGACCGACTGAAGTCGGTTGATTTCTAAGAGTGCCCTAAAATCACCGTGTCATTCTGTCATTCGGTCAATCGGTCATTATGTCAGTCTGTCAGTCTGTCAGTCTGTCTGTCCGTCCGTAACCCGTTTGTGAAAATTGGTGATAGTGACTTAACCGCTTGGAATATTTAAACAATTTTTGGCATACTGATAGATATCAATGAGATCTAACCAATGAACTTGTGAAATATTACATTCCATTTAGTATAGCCTCGCCGAGGCGAAAAATGTGAAAATGTTCGAACTGCTTCTCCTCGGAAACCGTTGGGCCGATTGAAGTCAAATTTCATATGGAGCCTCTATGAGATGGAGGAAACCAAACTTTGCTCATGGGGTCCAGGTCACATGACCAAAATGGCCGCCTAGCCATATATGGTCTGTCTGTCTGTCCGTCCGTAACCCGTTTGTGAAAATTGGTGATAGTGACTTAACCGCTTGGAATATTTAAACAATTTTGGCATACTGACAGATATCAATGAGATCTAACCAATGAACTTGCGAAATATTACATTCCATCTAGTATAGCCTCGCCGAGGCGAAAATGTGAAAATGTTCGAACTGCTTCTCCTCGGAAACCGTTGGGCCGATTGAAGTCAAATTTCATATGGAGCCTCTATGGGATGGGGGAAACCAAAATTTGCTCATGGGGTCCAGGTCACATGACCAAAATGGCGGCCAAGCCATATATGGTCTGTCTGTCTGTCCGTCCGTAACCCGTTTGTGAAAATTGGTGATAGTGACTTAACCGGTTGGAATATTTAAACAATTTTTGGCATACTGATAGATATCAATGAGATCTAACCAATGAACTTGCGAAATATTACATTCCATTTAGTATAATCTCGCCGAGGCGAAAAATCCGTTACCCGTTTGTGAAAATTGGTGATAGTGACTTAATCGCTTGGAATATTTAAACAATTTTTGGCATACTGATAGATATCAATGAGATCTAACCAATGAACTTGCGAAATATTACATTCCATTTAGTATAGCCTCACCGAGGCGAAAAATGTGAAAATTTTCGAACTGCTTCTCCTCGGAAACCGTTGGGCCGATTGAGGTCAAATTTCATATGGAGCCTCTATGGGATGGGGGAAACCAAACTTTGCTCTTGGGGTCCAGGTCACATGACCAAAATGGCCGCCAAGCCATATATGGTCTGTCTGTCTGTCCGTCCGTAAAACGTTTGTGAAAATTGGTGATAGTGACTTAACCGCTTGGAATATTTAAACAATTTTTGGCATACTGATAGATAATAACGAGATCTAACCAATGAACTTGCGAAATATTGCATTCCATTTAGTATAGCCTCGCCGAGGCGAAAAATCCGTAACCCGTTTGTGAAAATTGGTGTTAGTTACTTAACCGCTTGGAATATTTAAACAATTTTTGGCATACTGATAGATATCAATGAGATCTAACCAATGAACTTGGCAAATATTACATTCCATTTAGTAAAGCCTCGCCGAGGCGAAAAATGTTTTCGAACCGCTTCTCCTAGGAAACCGTTTGGCCGATCGAAGTCAAATTTCATATGGAGCCTCAATGGGATGGGGCTAACCAAAATTTTCTCATGGGGTCTAGGTCACTTGACCAAAATGGCCGCCAAGCCATATATATGGTCTGTCTGTCTGTCCGTCCGTAACCCGTTTGTGAAAATTGGTGATAGTGACTTAACCGCTTGGAATATTTAAACAATTTTTTAACATTCTGATAGATATCAAAGAAATCTAACCAATGAACTTGCAAAATATTACATTCCATTTAGTATAGCCTCGCAGAGGCGAAAAATGTGAAAATTTTCGAACTGCTTCTCCTCGGAAACCGTTGGGCCGATTGAAGTCAAATTTCATATGGAGCTTCTATGGGATAAGGGAAACAAAAATTTGCTCATGGGGTCCAGGTCACATGACCAAAATGGCTGCCAAGCCAAATATGGTAAAAACCCTTCAAAAATAGTCTTCTCCAGAACCACTGGGCAGATTTCCACGAAACTTGATAAATGGCATCTGGGACGTAGGCCGTCATAAATTGCTAAAATGGTGACCCTGGGTTGACCTTGACCTTCTTTGTGCCTAGGTCAAACTTTGTCACATATGCTTTTGTATTGGAAAATGTGAGAATGCATTTTATCCTGCAAACGATTCAGAATACAGTACTAAAGTATAAGCTATATTGTTGCTCCTTACGATAAGGCGCATTTATTGGGGGAACCGTTTTAGGTCAAGGTCACATGACCAAAATGGCCTCCATACCGATATATGGTAACACTCATAAAGCTAAAAGCATCCGGCGGGTCGTGCACTTCAGCTGAAGCACTGGTTTTTATTCTAAAGTCACCATTTTTGTAATTTATTGCATTTTTCCTTGGTTTTGCAAAAAAATGATATCTCAATCCACAGAACCACAATGTGTAAAATACTATCATAGAAATGTGGCTCAAGGTTGCCTTTAGGTACTGCAACAGAGGAATTTCAAGTAAAATACCTAAATAGTACTGAAAATTAATGATTCCCAAAAATTTAAAAAATGTAATTATCTCACCTGGTACTATTTTAAATTCAGTGTATGGTAGCCAAAAATGATCAGTTCTACCAATTTGGCAACCATCTCATTGATTGGGTTGAGGTGTTGAAATCTCTTGCATTTAGCTTGAAAATGATTGCCCTTCTTTGGTGCTTTCATTTATTCATTTTATATATTTCAGTCATGCAATTTATAACAATTCATGCAATCACTGCACCAAAGCTTCCCTGTGTTACTGATTGTCTTTACAGGATGGGTGATTTGAATTTTGATACTTGATAAATCAAAAACAAAAAATTGAAATTAAGAGAAGCCAACAGTCTATCCCCATATTTGAACTGAAGGACTGAAAGCAGCCTGTTCAGCACCAGAAACTTTGTGCAACTGCCAATAACTGCAATGGTATAGAAATGATGTTTACCCATTGGTTTGTTACATTGGTTCACATGAGCCACCATAAACAAATCAGTGATTTTTTGACAGGTGAACTTCTGGACAACACAAAGGTTATATTTATCTAATCTATTAAATGATCTGTTGTGTCACCTACTTACCAATGTGTAGGCTGGTTAAAACTCACAGAAGCCCAATGCATGTAATATGTTTTGATGAAAAAAGCTTGAAAATTTTATTTTTTTCAATGTGTTTACTTGCAGCTGGACCGAACAACACAATCAGGACGATGTTACACAAAAAAAATAGTTCGGAAAATGAATGCATACTTTTCATAAAGTAACAAACAAATTATGTTAGAAAGTATCTGAAATTTGTTGCAAGACAGTTTCAAATTTGAATATTACGTTTTAAATTAAAAACAATGGTGTGCCATTCTGTTCTGTTCTGTTGTGACGTAGAGTTCCCCTGTTGACTTGTCGGGGCACCCCGTATTTCAATACGGGTAAATATATGAGCTCTTAATATATATTTGTGCTGGTGAAGGTTATATATACAGTTTGTGCAGTTCAAATATTTATGTACACACTCGCCATGCGGCGTTAACACTGTGATATCTGTTTAAGTTTTGCAACTCTCTTTCGATGAATCTGCTCTATGAATTCTCTGGAGTACAGTTCTGTAAGAAGAATATCGTCGTTACTGGTCACATAAACTGAAGCATCCAATGTGAGCTGAGTAAACACTTCTGGGTCTGTTAGGTTCACGTCTTTTGCGTCTCTTAAGGCTGAATTCTCCTGTAGTTTTTCTTTATAGGCTTCCCTTTCAGGACCAAAAACTGAGCATTCTGCTATGAAGTGTTGCCGAGTTTCTGGAGCAGCTAAACACAGTTTACATGTAGCATCAACTGTGTACTGATTAAATGCAGCCCTATTACCTTGCAAAATATAAGATCCCGTTAAAAGTTTGCATTTTAATTGCGCCCTCCTATTGTCGGCAATACTATTTCTAACAGTACACCATATTGGATGAGCTTTCCCTACTTTAAGTGAAAGTGGGTTGACATACTTTAAGGATGATTTACTCCTAATATCGTCCTGCCAAATGGACTCTATATGAGAGTTGATAGCATTAGGCCAAAACAAACTATATGTGTGGTTCCTATTACATGGTTTTCAAAAATAGGGTAGGTAGGTAGGAAAATTATTTTATTTTTTATTTTTATTTTTTTTCTCACCTTCTATACTATGCTACACACCGCACTTATTTTTTGTTATATTGTTTTGCTTTTGTTGTATAATTGTACTTGAAAACATTGTAAACAAATAAAAGTATAATAAATAATGCTTAGTTTTCATCCATATTGTCCTAACTGTTACAAAAAGGGTGTTCTTCAGTCAGAACAAAGTATTTTGATTGGACATCCTGTGTACCGGTATGTGTTTGCCTTTTACAAAAGGTCAGCCTTTTGGACTTGCTGTTCTAGTGAAGGTTGCTTTATAACTGTTATTGTACCATATATACATTGAAGATAAATGTAAAAGTTCAAAAGATCAAGATGAAATGACAGAGTAAACGGATATCAGAAAGTTTCTTTTAACGGCTTAATGCTGCAAATTAAACATCCAGCAATTAGCACCAGCAGAAACTATTTTATATAATCTTTTCAAATCGTAGTCCTTGTGCCATTTGTATCCGTATTACTTTGTCTTAAAGCTGAACATGATAGATAGATAGATAGATAGATAGATAGATAGATAGATAGATAGATAGATAGATAGATAGATAGATGGTTCTGAAAACAGGAGTCCAAAATCCTTCATTTTGAAAAGTTAAGTTCCTGATCTTGATTGCACAAAAAACATAAACAACATTTCCACACACATTTGTGCACTACATCATATTTGCATGTTTCCCTAACTGCCTCTTTCATGACTTCAATCCAAACTTGTACAGTGTGGAAACTCAATAGAACCATGCCATTGAGGTGGTTGAAATAAGAAACCACAATGTACATGTATGTTCTGGAGCAGAGATTGGGAAAAAATATATCCCCAGTTAAGTCTGCTTTCCCCTTTAACTAGGGGCATGCAAGGGTGAGCAGGGATAAATAAGTTCTGAATAGTTAGATCCTCCGGAAGCAAAGAATACACCAAATAAACGAAAATAGCAGACTCGGTTTTATTGAGTCTGTTCATCTCAATGTCGGGTAAAAGACCTACAGCATTGGAAGCAACGTCTCCAAAATGACCTTTACAGTGTTGACGGGAACGTTAAACCTCAAATCAAATTACCAAAATATAACAACGTCATGCCTGTTTAAAGAATGGATATTTTAGACACTTTTTTTAGCAATGGATTGTTGCCTGTTTGATGGTTTACCGCTAATCCCGCTGTTTATTGTTCCAAATTATCTCACTTTAAAATTTGATGACCAGTGTACATGTAAGCGATACCAATTAAACGATTAGGTGTGAAAGGTTACCTGACCAGTGTTATCATGTGCATATGCGGCCAGTCTGATCGGCGAGTGTCTAAACTTTCCGAGAAATGAAACCTTGTGAGCAAATAAAAACTCAGATCAGACTGTGCAGAACTTCCAGCTGATCTGAGTCTTTTCTGTGCGTGCATACGCAGTCAGTGCATTTCTCGGAAAGCATTTCTGATGTCACCGCCATATGACATCCTAGCTCATTAACTACCATCTTTGTCGGACATATATTACAACATGTTAAACTGCTTCCTGCACTCACGAAAACAAAAATTCTTTTAGCGTAAAATCAGCCTGTACATCGAGCTCTTCGTTTGCTGCGATCTGCATATCCCAGAAGCCATACTACAACAGGTTTGAACAAAGAGCAAAGACTGATAAGACTGCGCAGGCTGATGATCTGTGACTTCACCTGTCGCACAGTTTTACTGTCATGTTTTCCCAAAATTGGATTCGAAGACCGTGTGTGCAAACTATCGATGACGTGTTATTGAAAAACGTGGGAAAATTTCAGACTGTTTTGGCCCCTGCAGACAAGGCTGCTAACAACGTCGTCGTTGTGTGACGACTCCACTATGTTAACACGCTTAAGCAGGAGCTTGGTGGTACTAAGGCCTATGAACTTCAGCCTTTAGCTGAAGAGAGAGCTATAGTAGATAAACATGTTTGTCTTTCAGCCACCAAGTTTGCTGTGTGTGTTAACGAAGGCCAAGACAAGCTTCCTACGCTATACTGGTTACCAAAACTTCATAAAAAACCTTACAAAGCACGGTTTATTGCAAATTCTAGCTCTTGCACTACCACTGAACTTTCTAAATTATTAACTTCCTGTCTTACTGCTATTAAAACGCATGTAATTAAATATTGTGATAAAGTCTTTGAAAGATCAGGAAGAAATCTGTTTTGGTCTATAAAAAATTCGAATGAGGTTTTAAATAAATTGAAATCTAGACATTTTCGTGCTTCTAGTCTGTCTACCTACGATTTTTCCACTCTTTACACTACACTTCCTCATAATCTTATAAAAGAAAAGCTTAATGATTTAATTGAATGGGCTTTTCACAGAGAAGATTCTCTCTATCTTGCATGTAATGTCAGAAATGCATTTTTCACTTCTAACGAGCATAAGAATTATACACTTTGGTCATGTCAGAAAGTGTGTGATGCCCTCACCTTTCTACTTGACAATATTTATATTAGATTCGGTACTAAGTTATTTAGACAAATTGTGGGTATTCCGATGGGTACTAATTGCGCACCTCTTGTAGCTGATCTGTTCTTGTATTGTTATGAAAGAGACTTCATTTTGTCGCTTTCCATTGATAACCAATCTGAAATTATTGAAGCTTTTAGCTCTACTTCTAGATATTTAGATGATTTATTAAATATTGATAATACCTATTTTGATGGTTTGATCAGTCAGATTTACCCCCTAGAACTTCAGTTAAACAAGGCATCGCATGCGATACAAATCCCCTCGCACGAGACAACTTCGTGTGTGGAAACATTGAAATGGCAAAAGTCCAACTTGCTTGAGATATTATCATATGCAACATTTGTGTAAAATTTGTTTAAAAATCCATTAATAAATGTAGGTTCTAGAGTGATGACAATGTTTCTCTAAAAAAAGCCACAGTGACCCTGACTTGAGGCCATGACCGCGAAAGAAGATCTTGCTTAAGATATAATGATAAGCATTTTTTGTGTGAAGTTATATTAAAATCTGTTAATAAATGTAGGCGGTAGAGCGATGACAAAGTTTTTCTAAAAATAGCCACAGTCACCTTGACCTTGAGGTCATGACCTTGGAAGTCAAAGCAATTTGAGATATTATCATTAGAAACATTTGTGTGAAGTTCTATAAGAATCCATCAATAAATGTAGGCGCTAGAGCGATGACAAAGTTTTTCTAAAAATAGCCACAGTGACCTTGACCTTGAAAGTCGAGATAGCTCGAGATATTGTCATAAGGAACATTTGTGTGAAGTTATATTGAAATTGGTGAAAATATGTAGGCGCGAGAGCAATGACAAAGTTTTTCTAAAACTAGCCACAGTGACCTTGACCTTGAAAGTCAAACTCGCTCGAGGTATTGTCATAAGGAACATTTGTGTGAAGCTATATTGAAATCAAGGAAGAAATGAAGTCGCTAGAGCGATGACAAAGTTTTTCTAAAAATAGCCACAGTGACCTTGACCTTGAAAGTCGAAATCGCTCGAGATATTGTCATAAGGAACATTTGTGTGAAGTTATATTGAAATCGGTGAAGAAATGTAAGCGATAGAGACAAAACAAAGTGTTTCTAAAAAAAGCCACTGTGACCTTGACCTTGAAAGTAGAACTCACTAGAGATATTGTCATAAGGAACATTTGTGTGAAGTAATATTGAAATTGGTGAAAAAATGTAAGCGCTAGAGCAATGACAATGTTTTTCTAAAAATAGCCAAAGTGACCTTGACCTTGAAAGTCGAACAGGTTCGAGGTATTATCATAAGAAATATTTGTGTGAAGTTATATTGAAATAAGTGAAGAAATGTAGGCGCTGGAGCGATGACAAAGTTTTTCTAAAAATAGCCATAGTGACCTTGACCTTGAAATTGGAACTCGCTAGAGATATTGTCATAAGGAACATTTGTGTGAAGTTATATTGAAATCGGTGAAGAAATGTAAGTGCTAGAGCAATGACAATGTTTTTCTAAAACTAGCCACAGTGACCTTGACCTTGAGGCCATGACCTTGAAAGTTGAACATGACCGAGATACTTTTATGAGGAACATTTGTGTGAAGTTATATTGAAATTGGTGAAAAAATGTAGGCGCTAGAGCCATGATAAAGTTTTTCTGAAAATAGCTACAGTGACCTTGACCTTGAGGTCATGACCTTGAAGGTCAAACTCGCTCGAGATAGTGTCGTAAGGAACATTCGTGTGAAGTTATATTGAAATTGGTGAAGAAATGTAGGCGCTAGAGCGATGACAAAGTTTTTAAAAAAATAGCCACAGTGACCTTGACCTTGAGGCTATGACCTTGAACGTCGAACTCGCTCGAGATGTTTTTATAACTAACATTTGTGTGAAGTTATATTGAAATTGGTGAAGAAATGTAGGCGCTAGAGCGATGACAAAGTTTTTCTAAAAATAGCCACAGTGACCTTGACCTTGAGGTCATGACCTTGAAAGTCGAACTCGCTCGAGATATTGTCATAAGGAACATTTGTGTGAAGTAATATTGAAATTGGTGAAGAAATGTAGGCGCTAGAGCGATGACAAAGTTTTTCTAAAAATAGCCACAGTGACCTTGACCTTGAGGTCATGACCCTGAAAGTCGAACTCGCTCGAGATATTGTCATAAGGAACATTTGTGTGAAGTTATATTGAAATTGGTGTAGAAATGTAGGCGCTAGAGTGATGACAAAGTTTTTCTAAAAATAGCCACAGTGACCTTGACCTTGAGGTCATGACCTTGAAAGTGGAACTCGCTCGAGATATTTTCATAAGGAAGATTTGCGTGAAGTTATATTGAAATTGGTGAAGAAATGTAGGCGCTAGAGCGATGACAAAGTTTTTCTAAAAATAGCCACAGTGACCTTGACCTTGAGGTCATGACCTTGAAAGTCGAACTCGCTCGAGATATTTTTATAAGGAACATTTGTGTGAAGTTATATTGAAATTGGTGAAGAAATGTAGGCGCTAGAGCGATGACAATGTTTTTCTAAAAATAGCCACAGTGACCTTGACCTTGAGGTCATGACCTTGAAAGTCGAACTCGCTCGAGATATTGTCATAAGGAACATTTGTGTGAAGTTATATTAAAATCGGTCAAGAAATGTAGGCACTAGAGCGCTGACAAAGTACGTACGTACGTACTTACGTACGTACGTACTTACGTACGTACGTACGTACGTACGGGACAAATGCTATATCCCCCCTCACAACTATGTTGTGCGAGGGGATAACAAAGCAAATTCTTCTGATACCGAGGCCCCGTTTTTGGATTTACATCTATCTATTGTAGATGGATTTGTTTCGTGCAAAATTTATGATAAACGCGATGACTTTGATTTTGAGATTGTAAATTTTCCTTTTTTGGATGGTGATGTTCCTCGTGCGCCATCCTATGGCGTTTATATTTCGCAAGTAATTCGATTTGCTAGAGTGTGTAGTCATGTAACTGACTTCAACACTCGTAATAAATTATTAACGGCTAAACTCCTTAATCAGGGTTATCGGTACCATAAACTATGCAAAGCCTTTTCAAAATTTTATAGACGCCATTCTGATTTAATTTCAAAATTCAATATTGGACTTAAATCTCTTCTGCAACAAGGTCTATCGGAACCCGAATTTTATGGTGACTTAGTATATAAATTCAGAAAAATATATAACCGCAATGACTTCAGCACCCAATTTCGTAAAATCATTCTTCGATATAAAAAGATTGGGTACAACATGGATATTATACGACAGACTGCATGCATGGTAGTTAGCCCAATCACTGTTGGCAACTTTGCTTCCCTCTTTAATTGCACGCCGGTAGGTCAGGCCTCAGATTCTATGACGGCTCCAATGTAAAGGCTTATTGAAAATTAGAGAGATAATGTCGGTTGGTGCCTGATGCTCTGTCTCTGGCCGGGCTCATCGGAGTCTAACTGTTGGTTTTCTTTTGCTCCAGCATTTCAGTGGTTTCTTGCTGTCGAGTCCTCACCGTTGTCTCACCTCTGTGGTTCTTTGATTTTTGTGTTCACGGAGAGGTTGCACTGATGAGTTAGGAGGCCTTCATGCGGACTGAACAAATTATTTGTCTAAATCGCGACGGAAGTAAGGGCGAGGATTGTGGCCACGTAAAATCGATTTAAGCCCCCCAGTGGAAATCTTCCACTGACCGTTCCAAGGCGGCTCTTCTGTGGCGATTTATTTATGTTGTTGTTTGTTACTTACTGTGTGTATCACTTGTGTCTTTTGGTTTTGGATGGCCATATGGCCATTTTGTGGGAAAGTAACTGTCCTTATGGCCTTCCTTTGTTTAGGTTTCCATTATGGTCTGGTCGCTTAATGTTTGTATTTCTTTCCCTTTGGTGTCTTTTATGGGTGGAGTAAGTTAATTGTATCAATTCCTGATCTTTGTTTTACTTCTACTTTGCAACAAATGCACGTTCAAAATGACGGCGGGAAATTAAGCGCGGCATGAAAAAAACTATATATGTGTGACCAGCGAAGACTACGATCATCCTGCGCATCTTTGAAGGCTTAGCTTTCTGTTCATGGAGATAGTGAAAATACTTGAGAGATTTACACAAGCTGTCTGCATTATTTATGTTTGTTGAATTGTGCACACTTGTCTGATTATCGCTACAGGTGGTAAAACATGATTTGGATAATTTTTATTGTCACAAAAGTAATCTGATTATTGAGAGGGGTCATACCGTCATGGTTTGCATACCGCAAGAAATGTGCGCCATTGTCCTTTTTTATGCATCCGAGACATGGGTTTTATGCATCTTGCGCTTCCGAAAACAAATTGCATTCATAATTTGTGGGTTCCGACCGCTTCCTAATTTTGCCTCTCTTACCGGTATATGGAAAATACCTGTTGATCACAGGAGACAACAGACGGTTTAATCTCTGGTAGTAGTTTTTTTTTCTTATTTATTTTGTTTCCGGTGGTGGTTCTATTGGCTTGCATGAACGGTCTTGAATGTGCTAGGCACTGGAGATTTTGGATTATAATTATTGGTTACTTCAAAGCGTCGGCTTCTTCAGAAGTAGCCACGTGCCATATCCCTGACCCATTTGAACTGTAACTGGCTAATTGTTATTGATTAGCACAGGCCACTTACCGTTAACTGACAGCTTGCGGCAATTGATAAAAAAACAGCTTTTAAATAGCGATACTTACGATATGCATTTTATTCTAGGCTCACAGTTATTTAGAGACAAACACGGATGTTTCTGATGTTTTTTTTTTTGGCTGACGCACACCATTTTCATGCGTAAATACGACCAGATTGTCCTTTAATGAAAGCGCTTTTTAATGAATATGTACTTAAATACTTTAACCATGAAAAATTGAAAGACCGTTTTTGCACATAAAATGTTTGTAATATTCATGATAGAAAAAATAATTAGGGTCGGCGGGAAAAAGCTAGGCACGGTCGGGTAACCGGAACCACACATATATTTTATATTGGCCTTAGTGAGGGCCTGTTTCCATTGAAACTTGGACATATGTGTCTCAAAAGGGCAAAAAATTGAGGGGAGATCATATGTTTTTAATATGGATTTAATGAAATTGAACCAACTATTCTCTTGATCATCTTTCATGACGAGCTGTCTTTCAGCAATTTCATGTTCAATAGATTTCTTATTACCCGCAATGTTCATAAACAGACTCAGAGCTTTTTTGTGTATGATTGTCTCAAGAGGTACAATGCCCAACAATGCCAGGGTAATGCCATTGTTATTTTTGGGAAATTAGTTCCAAGGCGTTTGAATACAATTTTAGTTGGCAAGATGGATAATTCCTCAATTTGACAGCTACAATAATTTATCAGTGATGAGAGGCTTCCAAGATAGGCCATGTCATAATGCTGTATGCAGGGAGAAGGCTACATAGCTGAATTTTCAAGGTATATTCATTGATGATGGGCAAAATTAAATGTGGAATGCATAAATGATGAGCATTCTGAGCATTCAAATTTACCGCAAAAAAAGAAGATGGCGGCGCCCATGAAGAAAAACATGTCAAAGTTTTTTTTCTGGTTTTCAATTTAGGGAGACTTTTTGATAGAAAGCTTAGTCCGAGTCACTAGTATTTGAAGTGAACTATTGATCTGCAGCTGTTTTAGTAACTTGTAAAAAGGCTACAAAGCAGTTTCATTTTTTTGCTGGTAAAAGTGAAAATACAGAATTGCATTTATTTTCAAAGGCACAGAGATGTAGCTAATGCAAGAAAGTACTTGCTGTGATAATCGTTGGTATCTCCAGACCTTTTTCTTCTAGGACAGGCACTTTAAAAGGAAATCAGGGTCATATTTTTGGAAAAAATAACATGCAAATCTCACACCTATATTTTTCTTGTGCAAATGTATTGAGGAACCTCAATAGTGATTTCACTACATTTGGGGTACTGAAAAATCATATTTGCAAATATGAAAGACCTGAAAGATTTTTTCATCAGATGGTAGTCCATGTAACTGTAAGAATATGAAAGCCAAACATTTTTATTCGAAAGTCACTATTTTAGTAAATTATTGCATTTTTCCTTGGTTTTGCAAAAAAATGACATCTCAATCCACAGAACCACAATGTGTAAAATACTACCATAAAAATGTGGCTCAAGGTTGCCTTTAGGCACTGCAACAGAGGAATTTCAAATAAAATACCTAAATAGAACTGAAAATTAATGATTCCCAAAAATTAAAAAAATGTAATTATCTCACCTGGTTCTATTTTAAATTTAGTGTATGGTAGCCCAAAAGGACCAGTTCTACCAATTTGGCAACAAGCTTATTGATAGGGTTGAGGTGTTGAAATCTCTTGCATTTAGCTTGTAAAATGATTGCCCTTCTTCGGTGCTTTTAGTACTTCATTTTATATATTTCATTCATGCAGTTTATAACAATTTATGCAATCACTGCACAAAAGTTTCACTGTGTTACTAATTGTGTTTACAGGATGGGTGCTTTGATATTGGATAAATCAAAACCAATAATTGAAAATAAGATAAGCCAACAGTTTATCCCTATATTTGAACTGAAGGACTGAAAGCAGCCTGTTCAGCACCAGAAACTTTGTCCAAAAGGCTTCCGATCACAGCCAATAACTGCAATGGTATAGAAATTATTTTTACCCATTGATTTGTTACATTGGTTCACATGAGCCACCATAAACAAATAATTGATTTTTGCACAGGTGAACTTCTGGACAACACAAAGTTTATATTTATCTAATCCAATTAATGATCTGTTATGTCACCTACTTACCAATGTGTAGGCTGGTAAAAACTCATAGAAGCCAAGTGTATTTGATAAGTTTTGATGAAAAAAGTTCAAAAAATCACATTTTCTTAATTTGTTTACAAGAAGCTGGGCCGAACAACACCAACCTGGAAAACGTTACACATAAAAATAGTTCGAAAATGAATGCATACTATACATAAATTAACGAACAAATTATGTTAGAAAGTACGTGAAATTAGTTGCAATACAGTTTAAAAATGAATATTAGGTTTTAAATTAAAAACAATGGTGTACTATTGTAATTTTTGGAAATTAGTTCCAATGCGTATGAATACGTTTTTTCCTTGGCAAGAAGGATATCTCTTTCAATTTGACAGCTACAATAATTTATTAGTGATGACATGCTTCCAAGATAGGCGATGTCATAATGCTATATGCAGGAAGAAGGCTATAAAGCTGAATTTTCAAGGTATATTCATTGTTGATGGGCAAACTAGAATGTGGAAAGGCATAATTGATGAAATCCAAACAGTTCAGATTTACCTCAAAAAAGGAAGATGGCGGCGCCCATGAAGAAAAACATGTCAAAAAAAAAAAAAATTCTGGTTTTCAATTCAGGTAGGGTTTTTGATAGAAAGCTTTGTCCGAGTCGCTAGTATTTGTTGTGAACTATTGATCTGCAGCTGTTTTAATAACTTTTAAAGAGTGTATAAGGCGTTTTCATTTTTTTCCTGGTGAAAGTGAAAAATACAGAAATGCATTTATTTTCAAAGGCACTGAGATGTTGCTAATGCAAGAAAGTACTTGCTGTAATAACCTTTAGCACCTCCAAACATTCTTCTTTTAGGACAGGCATTTTAAAAGGAAATCAGGATCATATTTTTGGAAAAAATAACATGCAAATCTGACACCTATATTTTTCTTGTGCAAATGTATTGAGGAACCTTAAGCCAAACTATTTTGTTCAACAATTTCAAACTTTAAAAAATTACAGGACATTGTAAATTTTAGGACAATATGTATTCTCCTGCTCTTGGATTCTGCCTGTATTTACACTATATATTGGCTGCATATGTGGCTGCATTTTATTCCGTTTTCTATAATAGCTGCATTACCTATGATTTCATTATTGGCTGCATTTTCCTATATTTTTAATATAGCTGCACTAAAGTGCTGCTGACCCCTTTTTACATCCTTTCACATTATTGTTAACAATCCTAATGTCCACATTTAGGCTGTGCCCAAGTTCATATTAAAGAGTCTAATGTTTTGTTGGTGTTGTTTTTTTTGTGAAAGCTAATACTTGTACGGCGGGGACACTTTTGTCGCGGAAACTAATGACATAGGCCGTGCTTAAGAAAGCATGTCGAACTTTGCCAAACAACGTTCTCAATTTTGATATGAGAGTTTTAGGCCTACCTGGAAACACTGAATAAACGTTTAGATTTACAAATATTGTAAAATAATGAGATAAAAACACGCCCGTGTGTACTGTCTAGCCTGCTTGTTTTACCAGTCCAAGCTTCTCGATAAGACAGTTCACCGACAGGGGAAGTCCCCACCCCCCCCCCCCCCCCTCACCACATCTACAATAGATAGATGTAAAACCAAACAGGGGGCCTCGGTATCGGAAGAATTTGCTATATTTTATTTAACTTAAGATCTGTGGGATAAATTTGACTGATCATACCATCGAAATAGGTATTGTCAATATTTAATAAATCATCCAAATATCTAGAAGTCGAGCTAAATAGAAGTGAAAGCAATGATCAGGATTCGATACAATCAACCAACAGCTTCCATCAGAGACACCATAGGGAAAGAAGCACAAACATGAAACAACAGACCTAATGGAAACACCAATAGCGGAAATCCAAAAGGACAGTGGGCTAGAAGAAATATATGGGCTGCATGATGCTTCCACACAGAGCTGACTCCGGCCCGCACACTAGTACTGGTAAACAGCTTAGAGGATCTAAGCCTGTCCAGGAACCGCGGTGCGAGGCGGACCGTCCATGCTAATAAACCCTTTTGGTTTCATTGGGCGACAGGGCTTGACATGTCATTTCATCTCAATGTCGGGTAAAATTCCCTCAAAATTGGAAGCAACGTCTCCAAAATGACCTTTATAGTGTTGACGGGGACGTTAAACCTCAAATCAAACAAACAAATACTTTCCCACAAAATGGCCAATAGGCTATCCAAAATAAAATAATATAAGCATCACAAACACCCAAAGACAAATCATAACAAAAATAAACTGCGACAGAAGAACCGCATTGGAATGGTCAGTGGAAACGAATTCCACTGGGGTGGGGGGCTTAAATCGAGGCCACAATCCTCGTCCTTACTTCTGTCGCGATTTAGACAAATAATTTGTTCAGGCCGCATGAAGGCCTCCTAACTCATCAGTGCAACATCTCCGTGAACACAAATAAAGGCTTCAATGATTTCAGAATGGTTTTCATGGGAAAGAGACATCATTAAGTCTCTTTCATAACAAAACAGGAACAGATCAAACCCAAGGGGTGCACAATTTGTACCCACCGGAATACCCACAACATGTCTAAGTAAATATAAAGTACCAAATCTTATGTAAATATTGTCAAGTAGATAGGTGAGATCTTCACACACTTTCTGACATGACCCTAAAGTACAATTTTTATGTTCTTCAGAAGTGAAAAAGCATTACTTTCATTACCTGCAAGATAGAAGGAGTCTTCCCTATGAAATGCCCAGTCAAATAAATCATTAAGTTTTTCTTTCATAAGATTACGAGGAAGTGTAGTGTAAAGGGTGGAAAAGTCATAAGCAGACAGACTTGAAGCACGATAACGTCTGGATTTCAATTTATTTAAAACTTCGTCAGAATTTAGAATTCTCCCTGATCTTTCAAGGACTTTGTCGCAATATTTAATCACATGTTTTATGGCAGTAAAGCATGGAGTTTAATAATTTGGAGAGTTCAGTGGCGGTACAAGAGCTTGAATTTGCAATAAACCGTGCTTTGTATGGTCTTTTTATGAAGCTTATGTAAGCAATATAACGCAGGAAGCTTGTCATGGCCTTCTGTAACACATACAGCAAACTTGTTGGCTGAATGACAATTGTGGTCATCAACTAAAGCTCTCTCTACAGCCCAAGGCTGCAGTTCATAGGCCTTAGTATCACCAAGTTCTTGCTAAAAAAAAAAGTCTTCTTTTTTTGCTCCAGCATTTCTGTTCTTTCTTGCTGTCGAGTCCTCACCATTGTTTCATCTCTGTGGTTGTTTGATTCTTGTGTTCACGGAGATGTTGCACTGATGAGTTAGGAGGCCTCCATGCGGACAAAACAAATTATGTGTCTTAATCGCGACGGAAGTAAGGGCGAGGATTGTGGCCACGTAAAATCGATTTAAGCCCCCCAGTGGAAAGTAGAAGTAAAACAAAGATCAGGAATCGATACAATTAATTTACTCCACCCATCAAAGACACCAAAGGGAAAGAAACACAAACATGAAGTGGCCAAACCATAAGGTTTGAGCAACTGAGCTACCACCTTTTTGAGAAAGATATTAGAGCTCATATAATGTTAACAAGTCTTTGCAATAAAATGGGATTTTTGGCTGTGTGAAAATGACTGTTTATATTTAAAAATGTGACATATTTTTCTTTCTGCTGAAAACATAGATTTTGGATAAGAACCGTCTAATTGTCTATGTTCCAGAATCAGAAATAAGAGAAAAAAAAGTATATGCGAAAACCCATTTTTCACTGTATAAAGTTGGGTTTAGAGGGGACGTTATTGCATAGACTTGCTAACATGATGTTTTATTTACTTATCAGTTGTTCTTTCTGCACAAATAGTGGCGTGATATAACTGTTTACATTATTACGTTAATTGTGTTGACGGGGGCGTTAAACCTCAATTCCAACAAACAAAATATTTTTAAACAGTGGTTTCTGAATAAAAGTTTACAGAAAATGTCACCAAAAGAGTAATAATCAATATTACACCTTAAGTGCCATGTGTAAAAAGTTGGTTTAACTTTTATACAGACTCTACTGTTGCTCAACCTGGGTAGGAATAGAAACATAACGTTTTATACTTTCTTTTCTTTTTTTTTTTTCCCCATAATTTTATGCATAATAAAACACATATTTTACATTATAAATATATAACAAAGCATAACATTGAAATCATAGTATCACATGAACAAGTCCGTGGAATAAACACACCCTAAACTCCACTTTATGATATGATGCGCATGCGCGAAATATAATGGACGTGCTTTTTTGAAACTCGAAGCAAAAGAACTGTTTATTATTAATATTTGATGTTAAAATGGGATAAATAAGTGTGTGGACATTAGAAGACAAACTGTAAGTGACTAATATTTCGTTTCCTGATGTTAATATGAGCAGTACACCAACAGCAAGGGAGAAAAGAGAGCGAGAGTCTCCCGGTATTACAAGTCCATTGTGTAAACAAACAAAAATGGCTAGTGGTGAGGTTGAGATGGACTCATCTGGTAAATCGGTGGATAACGAAAGATTTGATAAAATGATGGAACTGTTGATGTCATTGAAAAAGGGTCAAGAAAGCCTTCAGAAAGTTTTTGACAGTAAAATAGAAAGACTCAGAAAGGATGTCTTAGCAACAATAGATGACAAGATAAAATCGGTCAAGGTCGATATAGAGCTTCAGTTTGCTGCCCTGGAGAAACGCATGGATGAGTTTGAGGGTGAACTGAATTCGCTTAGAAGTGAGCGTGCGGTAGGCCCGATTGTAGACAGCACCGTTAACAATTGTGAAGTAACGGTCATTGCTACTAATGTACCTGTAAGTCATGACCGCCCATTGTTGGAAACAGCAAAGGATTTGATCTCTGCTCTGGGCGACGATGTTTCCCGTCGTTCACATATTACGGATGTTAAAAGATGCAATGACCGGCACACAGGAAAACCACCCTTATTAAAAATTGCCTTCGAAACTGTTGAACAGAAGGTGGAGGTCCTTCGAGCGAAAACAAATCTTAAAAGGTCTAGAAATTTCAAAAATGTGTACCTACGGAGCAGTAAAAGTCATACTGAGCGCATACTTGAACTGAATGCGAAAACTATGATATCAGAATTGCCTAACGGTAACTTGTTCCGTGTAACAGCAAATGGTCGCATTGTGAAGAAAGACACCTCGAACACAAACGTTAATTCCCAGTCTCCCAATCGAACTGACAATACCTAGTGCAACTCCCGGTTAAACGAACATTCCATATCAATTTCACACATAAATGTTTCCGGATGGACAGAATCTAATAACCAGTTACGCTCAAAACTTATTGCAAGTATCAATTCAGAAATTATATGCATAAATGAGACCCATTTGAAAAATGCACAGACAATTACCATAGAAGGATATCGTTTTTACGGACACAATCGCCAACATACCCATATTAATGCACCTAAGGGCTCTGGCGGTGTTGGAATTTTCGTACGCAACAGCCTTTTCGATCATTTTGAAATACGTATTGTAGACAAATCATACGACGGCATCTTAGGTATACTCCTAAAATCCAAGTTTACCGACCATGAAATTGTGATTTACGCGGTCTATTTGCCCCCTGAAAATTCTCCTTGGGGGCGTAATGCAACAGACTTTTACTCACACTTACTAGGACAAATATATCTATCGTCTGACAAAGATGCAGTTTTTGTATGCGGCGACCTTAACTCACGAATTGGGGAACTGTCGGATATTATTTCAGATATTGACGGAATTCCGAACAGAACAGTCATAGATAGGAACATTAACCAGCACGGTCATGCGTTCGTTGATTTCCTTATTGACTCAAAAATGTGTGTATTAAACGGACGGTTCGCTGGAGAAAGTGACAACTTTACATCAGTTTCAACAAGAGGTCGATCCGTCGTTGATTACATTACTGTTCCTCATGACTGCTTTACTTCTTGTGAAAATTTCGAGGTTATCTCCCCTACATCAATAATAAATGAACATAAGCTGCAGCCCTTACTGGGAGATAGAAGTAAAATTCCGGATCATAACTTTTTACGCTTTACTTATAAATACACGACGTCTTTTGTTGAAAACCAGCATGGTACAGAGAAAAAAGCGCCACGAACCCCATTTAACACAAAAGTATTTAAACTGAAAAGAATACCGGAAAACTTTTTGAACTCGGAACTGACTCGAAATGCATTTTTAGATATAATCAGAAGCATTGAACTTTCTAGGGAATCCCAGAATAATATTGATCAATTGTATGAAAATTTTTGCAAAACATTAATTAAAGAGATGAATGATAACATACCGTGTTTCGATTGTTCCAGAAAAACACGCAGGAGATATAAAAATTTTAAACCGTATTGGGATGAAAATTTAGAGGCACTATGGCAGGATGTGCGAATAAAAGAACGTGATTTTTTATCGTTCCATGGCGATCGGTACATGAAAAATCGTTTACGGGAAGCTTTCAAAAATGTTAGAAATCAGTTTGACAAAAGATTAAGATCGGCAGAAAGGAATTATAAACGTTCTTTAGCCGTAGATGTTGAGTCAGTATGTACTGAAAATCCGAAGGCATTTTGGGAGCATATAAAAAATTTAGGGCCAAAACGAAACGGAGACGTGCCTCTCGAAGTGTATGGCGCTGATGATAATATAATCTCAGACGAAAATTTTGTTTTTCAAAAATGGTCAGAAGAATTTAAAGGATTGTACAATCCAACAGAAAATAGTGAAACCTTTGACAACCAATTTTATGAAAGTATTTTGAATGAAAAGGCGTTTTTGGAAGATCGAATGCTTGATCCGTTATTCGAGGAGAACCCAGTTCTTAATACGCCAATAAGTCGTTCTGAGATCGAAAAGGTGGTGTATTGCAGCAAAAATGGCAAAAGTACCGGATATGATAAAATTCCCTGTGAGGTTTTGAAGTTCCCCATTATAATTGATGTACTGCATGCAATGTTTAACTTGTGCTTTGACACTGGTCTCTTACCAAGTATATGGCGCAAAGCTATGATTACTCCAATACCGAAAGACGCTACTAAAGATAAACGCATACCACTTAATTATCGCGGTATAAGCCTTCTGTCAGTTGTAAGCAAACTATATTCTGCAGTGTTAAACAATAGATTGTTAAATTATTTAGAAGATGAAAACATATTAGCAGACGAACAAAATGGTTTTCGCCGTAAACGATCATGTGAAGATCATGTTTACTCCGCATGTACACTCATACGAAATAGATTACTGGACAAAAAAGACACTTTCGGAGTTTTCATTGACTTCCAAAAAGCATTTGACTGTGTGGATAGGGACATTTTACTATATAAACTTTTGTCAGCTAGATTTGACGGTAAAATGTATAATTCTATTAAAGCGCTATTAACTGATACATCATCCTGTGTTAAGCTGAATGGTATGCTAACAGACTGGTTCCCTGTACTGTCAGGTGTGCGACAGGGCGACAGTAGTTCACCTACAATATTTGCCTTCTTTATAAATGACTTAATCGAAGGCTTAAAGGCGTTAAATATTGGTATTCGATTTAATGAAAATATTCTTTGTTGTTTAACGTATGCTGACGACGTTTTGATTTTAGCTGAAAATGAGAAAGACATGCAAGATTTGCTTAATTTTTTGAATGACTGGTGTAGAAAATGGCGTTTAAAAATTAACTTTTCTAAAACTAATGCGATACATTTCAGAAATAAAGGCAAAATCCAAAGTAATTCCGAATTCAAAGTTGGAAATCAAAACGTCCCGTATACGTCTGTATATAGATATTTAGGAGTTCATATGAATGAACATCTAGACTTTAATTTCACTGCAGAAACATTATCAAAAGCAGGTGGGAGAGCTCTTGGTTCAGTTATTTCCAAAATTCAAAATTATAAGGATGTTGGCTTCAAAACTTACAGCAAATTATATTACTCGTGTGTTGTACCGGTGATAGATTACTGTTCTGGGATATGGGGTTTCAAACAATTTGATAAAGTCGATATGATACAAAATAGAGCGATTAGATATTTTATGGGAGTACACAGATTCACTCCAATTTTAGCATTAACTGGCGATATGGGTTGGATAACTTCTACATACAGGCGTTGGGTAAATATGTTAAGGTTGTGGAATCGAATTGTTTGCATGAACACTTTAAGACTTACAAGATTGGTCTTTGACTATGATCACAGTTTTACTGGCAGAAACTGGTGTTCGGACATTAAGAAAATACTAGATCAAGTTGATCTTATAACCAGTTTCCATAATAAATCACCTGTGAATCTGAAAGATATTGAGGACAGACTCCTTTGTAAATACAGAGTTGAGTGGGCAAATAAAATTCAATCTGTTTCAAAGCTAAGAACTTACAGACAGTTTAAAACTGCTTTTGGTACAGAAAACTATTTACTGTCCAGTTTATCAAAAGCTGAAAAATCTTATTTCGCCCAGTTTAGATGTGGAATTTTACCGTTACGGGTGGAAACTGGCAGATACATAGGGCTAAATGCAAATGAAAGAGTCTGCACTCTCTGTCTTTCTGGTGAAATTGAGGATGAGCTGCATCTTTTACTTAAATGCCCGTTATATGACGACTTGAGACAAATACTTGTAGCCAAAGCTGTTGAACAAAATGACAATTTTCATTCTTTGAGCGATACACGGAAGTTTACCTATATCGTAGAAAAATACTATATTCATGCTGCCAAATTCATTGTTAACGCAATGAACAGACGGAAATCATATCTTTATAACTAATTTTATCTGTTACGGCTTTACAAAATAATATACAAGCTATGTTTGAATTGATTACCCCTTCTCCTGCTGTTCATGACAAGCCCTATCTTTTCAAAGAGTGTGAATCCGGATCGGGTGTATCCGATCAGGATCTACACTGTTTGACACAGCATTTCTTGACGTAAATTAAATCAAGTAGTCTGGTTGGTTCGGGCTCAGAAATGGGCGTGGCTAAATTTAATATTCAGCAGGATATGGGTTAAAGAAAGATTTGCTATGAGAAAATTAACATTATTTGATCGCGCATGATAATATACTTCTGAGAAGTACGCCGAATTTACGTAATTGTGTTAAGCAACCAATAGTAGTGACTTATAGGCCCAACGTGGCCGGGTGTTGTTACATATGTTTTGTATATGCGTTTAAGATGTACATAACACAATGTCACTATAATAAAATTTACTTACTTACTTACTTACTTACTTACTTATATGAAGAAAGCTGGAGTTTACTGGGGTATACATTATTTTTGTTATTTCTGCTACAAGACAAAAGGTTGTGGGTACTCGTTAGAACCGCCTCAACCTATGTTTGCAGTATAGATAAGAAAAAATTTCACAGATTTTCATAATAAAAATAGTCATTTTAGAGATGTGAAAACATGCATTACGTCGCACGGCTGTGTTATCGTACTGGTCTGTTTAATAGTTTGCATTACGAAAACATGCCATAAATTTATCTTACTACTTTATATACATATGTGAGACGCCAAGTTCTGCAACGGAACCTCGGGAGGTCATATAGTTTTTCTAAGGTTACTCTGGTTTTCGTTCACAACTTAATACATACATGTAATGATCAGCTCGATATTAGTAAAATAATCTTGAAAGGGCTGTAAAACCAAAACAAAAATATTCATTTTATATGCTGAAGATGATGTCTACATATATTGTTGGAATAAACATCACATTGTGATAAAGTGCATGTAAAAACTGAACAAAAGCAGCCTTGGATGATCAAATCCCACAGTCCCTAGCCCAGGACATGTTAACTTCATTATGGGACAAGGGGGTATTTTATGTAAAGTATATAAATCCCAAGACAAGTGCATTTCAAGAATGCCACTTGGGCAATTGTTCTGGTAAATTTTTTTATCAAGCCTTAACCCATTGCATGCGGGAAACCCCTAAAGGGGTACCTTGGCAAACAGTGCAGGCCCAGATCAGACGCCTCAAAACCCGGCGTCTAATCAGGGCCTGTACTATTTGCCAGCAGAATTTTCCGTCAAAACTGGAATAAAAACGAAAAAATAGGGCTGATACCCCAAATATCACAAATGGACCTGTCCATCTTATAGCAACAGAAGAGTCCACTAGTATACAATGAGTTAATCAATAATAAAAATACCAACATTAATTATCAGAAATGAAGTGTGGCAAGATGTAGATACATCATTTCTTTTTTCAAGATATTAATTGAAAACCATTTTAGTTGACAATCAAGGCCAATAACTCTGTTAAAATTTGCCATATCCTAGTAATCCTAGGTTGTAAATTCCTTGTTAAAATTTAACAAATTTTGTCCATACTAAATCCCAAACCACTCACTGCAACATAATTGTGTATGCGAAATTTGAGGAAAACTGAATTTTATGGTTGGAAACCAAGTGCATATGAATTGACACCACAGGTTACACTGTATATCATAAAAATCTGCCACTATCATATGGCGGGGTATAAAAATTTCATTTTTCATACATGAACACATCTCAAAAATGCAAAGTTGTGGTCTGTAGTCTGCTGTTTGTCAAAATCACTTCAGCTCTAGCTTTTTTTTTCAGCTCTAGCTTTTCTTTTTTCAGCTCTAGCTTTTTTTCAGCTCTAGCTTTTTTGTTTGGTGAATTGTAAAGTGCGTAGCCCGGTCATTTTTGTAGTGGCAATTTTCTACCCTGCACCGGTCATCGGAACTTAATTAAGTTACGGTTCGCGGATTGGACACAAATAGGTAAACAACAATATAATGAAAATATAGAATAAAAGTTATTCATTCTGATATTGCCCACTAGAGGAGATTCTCCAAGACACACACAGTAACTTTTGCCCTTCATACCCCAGGAAGTCAGTACTCAAACCATGCATGATGTGTCATTTTGTATTTGACATCCTATTTGGAGTGTGTTGCTTGCTGTTGGCAACACGTTTTGTTTCATTTTTTAACTGCAGTGGACAAGACCTACAGGAAATTCCAATTGACTTCCACCCTGTTTACACTGACCCTAGAGGTACAACAGCTAACCAGCATAACCTTTTGTTTCATGTAAGAGGAGTTGTGCACGTTATCAATTCTAAAGAAATCTTTTAGGTTTAAGGAATTTCCTGGCTCAAATAAACTTTGTTATTTATACATATTTACAGTGATGATAGGAAATGCTTGGGATGTTGAAACTAATCCTGGTCCAGATTCCCGAAGTAACAGTACACATTTCCCATGTGGGGTCTGTACTGAAAGTGTTGGTTGGGATGACCGAGGAATTTGTTGTGATACTTGTAATGTCTGGTATCATATAGGCTGTCAAGGCATGTCTTCAACCATGTATAGCATTTATACTAGTCCATTGAGTACAAGCATGGCATGGGATTGCTTGAAGTGTGGAATGCCTAACTTTTCCACATCGCTATTTGGTGATTCAGCAACTTTGGATACTCATAATAGATTTGATCCATTATCATCCCTGTGCGAGCCTGATAGTCCGATACCAGACAATATTGGCCCACCTACTGCAGCTTCTTCGCCCATTGTGCAACTACCAAGAGGAGCTAAACCGAGGACCACAAAAAGCGGTCCTCAACCACCCCCTCAGAATCTTGATTATGAATTGTCAGTCAATTAAGAATAAAAGGGCTGAAATTCACACAATTAACGACTCGGCTAAACCAGACATCATTTTGGGGAATGAGTCTTGGTTAACCCCAGATATCAAAACCTCGGAAATTTTCCCAGATTCATTTGAGGCCATCCGGAAAGACAGAGTTGGAGATGCCCATGGTGGTGTCTTCGTGGCATTTAAAAGAGACCTGTGAAATAGTTTGGTGTAAGTTGAACATTATTGGGTGTAGGACTCTGTACGTTGGATCTTTTTATCGTCCACCAGATCAGATTGACCCAGATTATCTTGAGGCTTTCAATACATCCTTGGCTAGGATAATGTCAAATGGAAATGCCCACATATTGGTAGGAGGGGACTTCAATTGTGGTGATATTGAATGGAGCAACCAGCAGGTACCCCATGGGGCGTCGAAAAGGCAAACACAACAACAGCTTTTGGATATAGTAAAAGAACATTGCCTCTCTCAAGTCGTAAATATACCCACCCGGCAAGAAAAAACCCTAGATTTGCTATTTACAAATTCTCCATCCCCAGTTAGTCGTGTCAAAGGGATGCCCCCGATCGGCAAGGCCGATCATGATATAGTTTATATTGAGTATGACATAAAAGCAAAGCGAATCCGACAGGACCCGCGTAAAATATATTTATATAAGCGTGCGGATATGGATGGTCTGCGAGACCATATGGCGCGATTTAAGGATTCCTTCCTTTCCTCTGACGTCTCTCGCATGTCAGTAAATGACTTGTGGGTCAGTTTTAAGACCGAACTTACGACGGCCATGGAAAGGTACATACCAATAAAAATGACCAAAACAAAGCATAGTGTACCATGGATCGATAACACGATCAAACACCTAATCAGAAGACGTGACAGAATGTACTTTCGTGCTCGTAAGTCTAGCAATCCCGACGTGAAGAACCATTACAAAAGGTTCAGAGCACATGTACAAAAGGTAATTAGAGATGCATATTGGAAGCATGTTTCCAGCATCTTTACCTTTGATGATGAAAATATTGATCCCGAGAGCCCCCAGAAGAATGGAAAAGTTAAGAAATTTTGGTCATTTGTAAAGTCCCTGAAAAAAAGAATCATTTGGGATCACTTCACTTAGGGAAAATGGAATTTTGAAAACTGAATGGCGCGAAAAGCCAAATATATGTAATAAGCAGTTTCAATCGGCGTTTACACATGAAGCTGACGGTGAGCTACCATCAAAAGGTACAAGTCCGTTCCCCTCTATGGGGGACATAACAGTTGACCCCAAAGGGGTCGCAAAACTGTTTGACAAGCTCAACATACATAAGGCATCTGGGCCTGACGGTCTGCATGCCAGGGTGCTTAAGGAATGTAGTGCTGAAATATCTCCCCTGCTGGCCTTTATTTTCAATGAATCACTTGCTCGGGGCACTGTACCAGATGACTGGCGACAAGCAAACGTAACCCCGGTCTTTAAGAAAGGAGAAAAATATGATGCTGCGAATTACAGACCGGTGTCGCTCACATGCATCTGTTGCAAAACCCTGGAGCATATATTAGTTAGCAACATTAACAAGCACCTAGCCTCTGAAAGCATTCTTGCTGACTGCCAGCATGGTTTCCGAAGTCGAAGGTCTTGTGAAACTCAATTAGTTCAGTTCTACCATGACATAGTGAGCAATCTATGATGGGGCCATTAATCGTGGCCACAGACTGACCTGATTATCATGGATTTTGCCAAGGCCTTCGACAAGGTACCTCACAGGAGGCTATTGTACAAACTAGATCATTATGGTATTAGAGGATCCACACTTAAGTGGGTTAGCTCATGGCTCTCTGGACGCACTCAACAAGTTGTACTTGACGGCCAAGCGTCGGATCCAGTCCCTGTTTTGTCCGGTGTCCCACAAGGTTCGGTACTTGGACCGGTCCTTTTCTTGATATTTATTAACGGTCTTCATGATAATATCAGGTCATCTGTTCGCTTGTTTGCTGATGATTGTGTTTTGTATAGGAACATATATACTACTTCTGACTGTCTTATCTTACAAGATGACCTGGATAGCCTAGCACGTTGGGAGGCCGATTGGCAAATGAAGTTCAATGTGACCAAATGTCATTCAATGAGGGTGTCACGGCACCCTCCAGACAAGCAGATTAAATTCAACTACTCATTACATCAGCATACTTTGGAACATGTCCAATCCGCAAAATATCTTGGTATCACCATTACTGATAATCTTGATTGGGGTCATTATATTTCTGAGATTACCTCTAAAGCAACTAGGACATTAGGGTTTCTTAGACGTAATTTGGCTTTTGCACCTAGGCAGACAAAGGGTGTTGCATACAAAACCTTGGTTAGACCTCAATTAGAGTATGCATCACCTGTTTGGCATCCCCATGTTAAAACTCAGGTTCAACAGGTTGAGAAGGTTCAGAGGACGGCTGCCCGATGGACCTGCAGGCGATGGCGGAACAGAAGCAGTGTTGGTGAAATGCTCGATGAGCTGGAGTGGCCATCCTTGGAGGCCCGTCACGAGCAGTCCTCTTTAACCTTCTTTTATAAGACACTCTGACACAGTGTCTCTTAATAAAGATAAATACTTGACCCCTGTGACTACTTCAACTCAAACAAGGGCATCAAAACTAAACAACAGTCAATATCGTAGGTACCAGGCCTATAGTGATGCCCTGAAGAATTCTTTCTTCCCTAGAACTATTCCTCAGCGGAATAGTCTTCCCTCCTCTGTGGTAAATGCCAAAACTGCAGAGGAGTTCAAAGCCCGCATGGTGTAGATTGGGGTCCAGAGGTGTGCGTTTTTGGTACACCTCTGAAAGCAGATTGTAAATAGTTTTAAGAACCCATCCAGTGGGTGTTTTTTTTTTTTTTTTTTTTTTTTGCTAAATTCTAAATTTAGCGCACCACCCAACTGAGGTAATGGCCAAGTTTGACCGACTTAGTATATGAAGATAGATAGAAGTGATGTACCAATTGTCAAATTACAAAACTACATGTACATGTTTTGATATTAATACATAATTCAGACTTAAAAGATGACAGGCTTATCCATTTTGTCGTTATTCTTCATCACGAAAACACTCCTATATAATTTTGATTCCCTTAAATATGTTCTATAAAAGGGTTATCTTTTGGAAGCAAGGAATACACTACAGAAGTGAAAAATATGGAGTGTACATGTTTTCTTAAACCCCACTTTCGTATAATAAAACTGCCTTTTACTGGGGTTTACAAGGGTATACATCATTTTTCTAATTTCTGCTCAAAAAGATTAAAGGTACTCGTTATAACTGAGTTGTAGAGAACCCAGAATTTATGTTTTGAGCAGGAATGGCGTCCGTTCATCCGTACGTACGTCCATCTACCAACGCACAACTCCATTCACCCATTTATTCATTTATTTGTTCATCCATCTGTCCATTTACTCATCCATTCCGTTTGTCACTCCCTTAAAATATAATTGCGGCGAAACGACCCACGGGTGAAACGACTCACGGGCAAAACGACCCACAAGGTAAAGGCGAAACGACCCACCCCAAAATCAGGGCGAAACGACCCACGGGCGAGACGACCCGGAACCGTTCCGTGTTTTAGTATATATTGAGCAAAACGACAGTACTAATTAATTTCCGGTTGTCAAAAATGGCATTTATACACAGAGCACAATTTTCCTGGTTTTTATTGCTCGGTTTCATTATTTTATTGACCTTAAAGCTTGACGGACGCATCAATGAATGGAACTGGTTCCTGATATTTATACCTCAGTGGATATTTGACTCAGTTGTTATACTGTACACTGTGATAAAAATGATAATGCACTGCAGAAATAGTGCACATGACATTTCAATGAAGAGAAAATTGTGGTGTCTTATTGTCGTTTGTTTAAAACTATTGTTTCAAATTAATCTTTGTCTGATGTTCCAATATGCACCACAGATAAGGATGATTTATACAGTGACTCCTGTATGGGTAATTTTAATTGGCTTCATTGGTGATGTGTTCCTTAGCCTCTGGAAGTTGGGAAGACGAAAATGATTAGAATTTTAAAACTGAGGGACACAGATTTACATCCAGTATGTGGAAGGCTGAAGATGCAGAGGATAGTGTAGCTGAGTTCATCACCTCTTTGGTGAAAGTGAGAGACTAACATCCCATATAACGCCCTGGTGAATCAGAATTGTTACTGGTGACATGTCAAAAGACATTCATACATGTTATCCGACTTGCCACCTGTGACAAGTAACAATTCTGAGAATGCGGCTTCTTTCTAGGACTGTGACCATTTATACTAGAAACGGGTCTAGGAACAGACACAGTTAGAATTAACATGCACTTGAAAGCTGTAAGCCTACTGTTCTCTAGAAGGGACTAGGACAAACTGTGTAGCACTGAATGCTATGTCCTTAATGTGGTGTCTTAACCAGATCAACTTTGTTTGCTTATAAAACATGAAAGCAAGAAATTTTGTAATGGTTACAAAAATGAAATGAACCTGACACCCCTTTTCATTGGAAATCATTTAAAAAAAAAAGAGAACATTTCAAGATGAAAAGTTTAGATATTTTTCTTATTTCTGCTCAAAATATAAATTCTGGGTACACGTTAGAACCACCTCATCAAGTTTTTGCCGAGAACCTACAATCTATATTTTAGAGCAGTTATAAGGTTTATCCCTGTAAACCACAGATTGGATAGCCAATTGGGGTAACTGGTCAACTCGTACCTAAGTCAACTCGTACCCCAGGGGTAGGTGGGGTGGTCTCCGGACGTTAGCCCCCCAGGACGTTTGCCCCCCAATGACTTAATCTAAAAATGGACATTTGCCCCCCAGTTGAAAATGCGACCCGGACATTTGCCCCCCAGAGCTTATTTTTGGTATGGACATCTGCCCCCCAGTGCTTATTTTACAGGTGGACAATTGCCCCCCACTGCTTATTTCAGAAAGGGACATTTGCCCCCCAACCTGGCTATACAAGGATATTCATTACACAGACTTGTATATAGCTAAATAATTTACATGATAACGTTTTAGTTAAAGTTTAACAGCCCATTCAAGATCATTTCATTTTCTTCAAGAATTAACCATCAGTGTATCCAGTGTAAAAACCACTGGACCCTCAGTGAGGCACAAACGCAATATATGGTTTTGTAGCTGACTTGCTTAACCCTTATCCTGCTGAATAAATTAAGCATCTCCAATTGTTGACTATTAATCATCACATTCTTGGTATGTTTTTGTTAACTTAACAAATTGCATGACAAACAGTAGAGATCCCCATCAGATATGTCATCTGATCGGGATCCATAGTGCTTTCTAACGTAGGGGTTGTCCATAACAGCAGGTTATTATGGGATTCATATTTTTTATAGATGGAGTAATTTATTACTTAAGATTTTGTATTTCTGATGATAATAAACCAATAAATACATTGTCTTCCTCCTTTGTGTTAGCCCTGGTCTATCTGGGGGGCAAATGTCTCTTTCTGAAATAAGCAGTGGGGGGCAAATGTCCACCTGTAAAATAAGCACTGGGGGGCAAATGTCCATACCAAAAATAAGCTCTGGGGGGCAAATGTCCGGGTCGCATTTTCAACTGGGGGGCAAATGTCCATTTTTAGATTAATTCATTGGGGGGCAAATGTCCTGGGGGGCAAATGTCCTGGAATCAGGTGGGGTACTCTATTTTTTTTTTTTGCCGAACAATAGTTGAAATGGGTCATAACTTGCCCCGAGACATGTCTTGAGTTCATCGGAGGCCAGAAAGAAGTACTTTGGGTCCTTTTATTGTAACATGGTTTTCACAGCGCGGGTGTTTGCGATGGCGTGCCATCAACCTGCTCTAGTTATTATTATTATTCACTTTTAACCCATTCAGTACCAGAAACCCACAAAGGGGTAACTTGTCAAGCACTGCAAGCCAAGATCCGACGTCGCAGAACGCGGGGATATGCGATAGCGCGGCGTCGTCTGATCAGGGCGGACGCTGTTTGAAAAAGTTTAGCCACTTCCCGAATCAATTTTGAAAAAGAAAAAAAAACCTGACACCCCTAAATTTCGAAATATATAAGATGGAAGATTCCATTTGGGTTAATTTAATTAACACTTTTGTTAATCGTGTACCGATTAATGTGGGTGTAAAAACGATTATCGGTACTAGTTTAATCTAATCGTCCTTCATTAAAGACTGTTTTTAATTGCTTTAATTTTGCCGGCGAGCGGCTGTTTTTGTTCTGACAAAACTTAATGACACGCAGGAATTTTAAGGTCATTTATCTTTTGTGTATTATTTTCTTTTGAATTGCCGATTACTGGACACATCCTTCGAAAACCCTCGACGAGGCGTTTCTAACGAGAAGCCATAATCTATGTTTTTGAGCGGACATAAAGAAATTATATACACCTGTAAATCCCAGTTTTACTATTTATATATAAAAGTGGGTTTTAAGAGGGACAAATTCATATAGGCTTGCATTCGTGATGATTGTTTTTATTTAAGAGTTTGTTAGTTAAATGGTATAACAAATGTTTATAATTTAAGCAATAAAATTATATAAATAACTGAATTTATTTTTATTGTGCTACCTGTACATCCCGCTGTGTTTATACTCGCCGACATGTAACCTGTTTTGTCCGTGCAATGGGCCCACCCCTAAACCTCACTTTATATAGAGAAACTTGGGTTTACAGGGTATACATTATCTTTCTTTATTTATGCTCCAATACATAGGTTAAGGGTACTCGTTAGAACAGCCTCAACGAAGTCGTTCCAACTAAAGATCACAGCCTATGTTTGAAGTAAAAATAAGAAAAAAAAACACGGATTTTCGTAAGAAAAGTTGCCGTTTTGGAGATGTGAAAAACGCACTATATTGCACGGGTGCGTTATCGTAAAGTAACAGTAATAAGGAATATGCAACATTTATGTTAGCCAACATTTATGTTTTGAGCATATATGAGAACAAACTATAATTGTATAACTACATTTTATTTGCAAATGAGCATGAATCGGAAGTTCTACAATTATATTTTTCTCATTATTTTCATTTACATATTTACATATGAGGTTCGTCTTATGTTGAGCACGGTGTTATGTACCAATCACATCCCTCTGGAGCATAGATTTGTTGGCACTCGTTAGAGCTGCCCAACAGGGATAGTTCTAACGAGCACCCATTAAGTACGTCTGGCTAAAGGGATATGGGGGTCATACACATGAAAGACGCCATTTTGGCGCACGTGCGTAATGGCGTCATGCACACACTATGTATCGTCTTCGTCGTCAGGAAAAGGATCGGGAGTCTGCATAGACCATAAAGTTGACCTGTATATATGTGTACTTAAGCCAAACTTACCCCAAAACAAATTTTATTTTTACTAAGGTACGAGTTGACTTAGGTACGACTTGACTAAGGTACGAGTTGACCAAACTCGGGTACGAGTTGACTTAGGTACGAGTTGACCACAAACCGCCAATTTGCCATTTTGTGGGAAAGTCCTTTTGGCTTTCCTGACCTCTATTGAATATAATTGGTGTTTTCATTTGGATCTAGTTATTTCATGTCTTTGTTTCATTCCCTTTGGTGTCTCAGCAGGGATTTTCCTAGTGCAACTTTTCCCAATTTAGAGACAGGTATTCCCAAATTTTATAACAAATTTCCCAATTTCTGATGGTGGGCTATATTTTTGATAAAAAATTCATGAAAATTGAACCAAAATTGACAGTTACAGCTGATTTAAATTCCCAACTATAAATATTAGCAAGCTGTTTTTCCCAAACCCAGCTGCCCCTGGACCCTGATTCTGAAGGGTAGGAAAATCACTGCTCAGTCTCTGATGAGGGCTGTGGGTTAATTGTATTGATTCCTGATCATTGCCTTCACTTCAATTTTACTATATAAAAGTGAGGTTCAAGGGGTTCAAAATTATATAGGTGTGTTTCATGATGTGGGATATTGTTCCTTTTGCTGAAGATTTAGAAAAGTAACACGTGATGCTGCGAGTATTTTTGAAATTCCATTACGAAAACACGCCTTTACACAATACATTGTAAATCATGCCTCATATTTTCAGGCATTTGCAGGATTTCAGGCTTTTAGATTTTTTTTTTTTTTTTTCCTGATTTCAGGCTTTAAGATTTTGATTTTTGTGTATATAGTCTGTTTAAAAAACTATTTAACCCTTATTTCTGACTATAAGTCAACCAAATTACTTTATATTTTCACAAACTCTATGACAAACAGTGTAGAGCCTGATCAGATGGCTTCTTGAATCTTCAGAAGCCATCTGATCAGGATCTACACTGTTTGCAAAGGTAATAGTTGTGTCTTGTTCAGCTGGATAAGGGTTGAAGCTGCAAAATCGGGCCTTTCAGGCATGGAAAAGCGTGGTCAGTATGAGGCCTGTAAATTTCATCGCCAGAAAAAGGAACATTTTAAGATGAAATTATGTGATACTTTTCTTATTTCTGCTCAAAATATAGATTGTGGGTACATGTTAGAACCGCCTCATCGAGGTGGTTCTAACGAAAACCCACAATCAACATTTTAGAGCAGAAATAAGAAAAATAAGATTTACCCCTGTGGACCCCAGTATTACTATATAAAAGTGGGGTTCAAGGGGGTCAAAATTATATAGGCATGTTTTCGTGATGTCCAATGGAAATTACTGGTCATGATACCAAAGTTAACATGGTTAAAAGCCCATGGATGCAAAGTGTCCTGTGGACCTTTTGGACCTGCTGGGATTCTGTAGCAGAGATGTCTACTGGTATATGTATTTCAGTACATGTATAGGCACATTGATTCATGTGCATATACTGAGATACATATACCGGTATGTACATGTAGCAAAACAACCTTCTTTTGTTTAGATAAACATGACAAAAACTGCCAGTGTATAACTGTTTTGTTGGAACACCTTCACAATAATGTTAGTTGAAGCCAGTCCATATGAAAACTGGGTCTATTTTTGGCAGTGGTGAAAAGAATATAAAGACTGGTGTACCTGTTTAGATAAGATCTTGCAAGAAATTTGTTATTATACCCACTTTTTCGAAGAAAAATCGGCTATATTGTTTTTGAACCAGAGTTGAGTGGGCGTCAGTCTGTCTGTCCATCCATCACGTTTCTTGCAAATGGATCTCCTCTGCAACCACTGAAGTTACACTTTTGAAACTTTGCATGTGGATAGTACATGGTATGTAGATGGCAGTGCCGCAGTGGCAGGGCTTTAGATAATTTTTTTTTTCAAAAGAGTACAGTACTCGTCCTTTTTTTAAAAAAGGAGTAACGAGAAATTTTTAAAGAGTACTGAAAAATAAACCAAAAAAACTTTATTTTGCAGCCTCGACACAATGTTTTTATGGACTGATTTGTGGCCAGGTGTACTGTTTGTTTTCTTATAGATACAGATATTCAATATCTCTGTCTATTAGAAAACAAGCAGTATGCCTGGCCACAAATCAGACAAAACAATGCCATATTGAAATCTCTTCTGAGCAGTTTGTTGACGGAGAAATCTAACTTTTGGGGTTCAGTTCTCTTGGCGGATAGCAGGACTTCAATGGCTGAATATTGTGGCCAAAGAGTTCCTAAAAAATTAGAATATCAGCTTCACTTTATTGTCCAAGATATGGAATGAAACTCATATTCTTTAAAACTTTTATAATTCCTTGTCAAAACCATATTCTCAATTTCATCATATATTGTCCATGGATATTTATTTTCTTCCACCCTTCGATCGTGGGACCCATCGTGTTTCCTTACAATGTTATAATCGGAACCAGTTACTGGGTCAAAAATCTGTCAGGACCTTTTTCACAAAAAGTGCGGCAGAGACAGGCTCCTGATTAGCTGAAAAGAACTTAAGGATGGCATTGCTCCAGTTAGGATTTTGGGGCAGAGGGTCGACATGACTAAAATGGGCACCATTACTTGAATTATGAAATGCCATCAAAATCGTTATGATTCATTGGCTTCTCACAAGTAAGTGAAGGTAAAGGTACTGATGTATCTTCTGGAATTATGTACTTATATATTTACATGCATTTCACAAATAAGTGGTGTACTGGGTCGAAGCAATAGCAACGTTTATTATTTAAAAAAAAAACTTTTGAACAATAACTTCTAGGTATCTTTTAATATAGAATTATAATATTTAAATAAAAAATAATTTGTTTGATTCATCTGGAAGCGTGTTATTAAAGAAATTCAAAAAAAAAAAAAAAAAACGATGACTGAATAAGTAATCTGTTCAAGGGAGACTACTCAATAATTATCCATGTCATTTGACGTTTCAGAACTCAGGCTGAACGTGCGTCTTCACTGGTTGCCAATGATCTGCAAAGACTCTGATCAAAATGCGAAGCTAGTGTTTGCAATATCCCCGCGGCTTGATCAGTCTGCGACAGTATTACAAGTAAACAGTGTGTATACCCACAGGAGCTCGGTTGTAATTGTATGAGCTACATAAACTTTAGATTTCCCCACCCACATATTCCACACATAAAGTTCGATAACATCCATTATATTCGTTGTTATAACTGTTTTATCAGCTCAATTTTACCTTTGTCCTATGAACAAACATAAAATCTGTCACACAATCACTACAGCTGATGTCTACTTCAATGTTTAACATTTATCAACAATACGCCATATAGTAGAAAAAACACAAGGAAAGACAGTCGCCATCTTTTTCGCAACGTTTCCAGCCGCTCAAGTGCGTCACAAATTTCTTGTTACCCGGTTAACCTTACACCGCTTATGACTTCGGGTACCAGCGGGTAGTACGTGTCGCGGTAAAAATTCAAATTCAAAAATTCAAAAGTCCCTATGACCGATAGATAATTGAATTCAATTGATTTGACAAGATCTAGAAAGAAATATACATTATGTCTTCAGTAATCAACTTGTATTCGTGGTAAATCATTAAACTATGTTTAAAGATGCCGGTTTGCATCACATAACAAAAATGGTAGGGTATGGGGTTGTGAAGTGCAGGACAGAAAGTAATGGATTAGTGCAGGTCACGGAAGGACTGCCCTTGTAGGGGTTGGGTTGGCCATCATGATGCAGAGGAATCCGAGTCGTTTCGCCCCCAAACCTAACACTCTGCTAGTCGTTTCTGTAAAAAACACCCCTTGCCTCCCCTACCCAGTCGTTTCGCTCCACTGATTGTGTCGCCCCTAGGCGTTTCGCCCCGCCCCGTTTCCTGCCCCAACTGTGCCTCATTACATCATTCTTCCTCCCTTCCTTTACGTCTAAATCTCCGTAGAGGACATCAGACAGGGTTTGGTGGGGATTGAGATTAAAGAAGTGACCAGTATACGACCAGCAAACCGGCATCTTTAAACATAGTTTAATTATTTACCACGAATACAAGTTGATCCCTGAAGACATAATGTATATTTCTTTCTAGATCTTGTCAAATCAATTGAATTCAATTATCTATCGGTCATAGGGACTTTTGAATTTTTGAATTTGAATTTTTACCGCGACACGTACTACCCGCTGGTACCCGAAGTCATAAGCGGTGTAAGGTTAACCGGGTAGCAAGAAATTTGTGACGCACTTGAGCGGCTGGAAACGTTGCGAAAAAGATGGCGACTGTCTTTCCTTGTGTTTTTTCTACTATATGGCGTATTGTTGATAAATGTTAAACATTGAAGTAGACATCAGCTGTAGTGATTGTGTGACAGATTTTATGTTTGTTCATAGGACAAAGGTAAAATTGAGCTGATAAAACAGTTATGACAACGAATATAATGGATTTTATCGAACTTTATGTGTGAAATATGTGGGTGGGGAAATCTAAAGTTTTTGTAGCTCATACAATTACAACCGAGCTCCTGTGTGTATACCGAGCTGCGTCGCACAACACCTTGCAAAGACCCAGATCAACATGCGCAACCCGGGCAACCATTTTTCTCACCTATCTCTGAGTAGTCCTGCAAAAGGCTCTTGGGGTCAGCGAAGACTGAGCAGTTTGCAATGATGCGCAGGCTACTCCGAGTCTTCACTGGTCGCGCGATACCCGAAGTCTAAGACCAGCACGCGTAACCACTTTGTAAGTCAGAACAACATGCGCAACAACTACGCAAGTCCGTTTGGATAACCCAGCTTGTAAAATCAGCGATGCGCAGGCTGATGCGCGTCGATACTGTTGAGCAATGACCTGCTCATCCAATCAATACGGCTAATGAAGACATGCGCGCATGCGCTGACTGATCCAAGACTTCACTGCTCGCTCGTCTTACTGTAGTTCAGATTACTCCGGTTTACGCCCACCTGATTAACGATCGGATCGGCTCTATATGTGATATAATCTTGAAAGGACCGTAACCCCAACCACAATAAAACTTGATTCCCTTGAAATAATTTATGAATGCATAATTTTCCCGTGTAAGAATTTCACGCCTTTTATTACACACGTCATTTATTTCACGTGCATTCCAAATACGCTCTCAAAAAATATTAAATGCGTAACGCTAATGATACGCAGCAGATTTGAAAAAAAGGAGTATCCTCCCAATTATTTTCGTAATTTACGCGGTACGCAGCCTTATCTAAAGCCCTGCAGTGGGCTACTTTTTTGTGACCTTGACCCCAACATGGCCCAAGGTCAATGGTCAAAAAGTATGTCTTTGCCATATTCTAAGTTACACTTTTGAAACTTTGCATGTGGATAGTACATGATATGTAGATGGCAGTGGGCTACTTTTTGTGACCTTGACCCCAACATGGCCCCAAGGTAAAAAAAAATGACTTTGCCATATCTTTAGTGTCATTCATAGAAAAAGCTGGTATATGCGATGGTATACCATCGACTGCGCAATCTAGTTATTACTATTATTATTTTCCTAACTTATTATAGACCAACACAAGAAGTTATGTACAGTCAAATTTGGAAACACCAGTCTGTTTAATCCATTTTGACCTGGAAACCCCAAAATAGGTTACTGTCATTACTGACAAACATTGCAGACCCAGAACAGATGCCAGAATGCAGTCCACTGTTTGCAAGAAGTTCAACCATTTTCTAAATGACACCTTTTAACCCTTGTCCTGCTGATCCCGGATATGCCTTATCTTTCAAACAATGTAGATCCAGATCAGATGGCTTCTGAAGAAGCCATCTGATCAGGATCTTCAAATTTTGTCATTCAGCACATGAATTTGTTGCAATAATTTGCATCAAGTAATCTGATTGGTTGATATAAACAGTAGTGGGTGTGGCATTTATAAATATTCAGCAGGTCAAGGGTTAAATTTGAACTGAACTCCTCATTAGGAAAACATGTCCATGTGAAATAATGGCATCCAACATGGTGTCAGAATTGATAAATATTAGGTAAAAATTGTAATATCTTTCAACTTTCAGCATAGACTGTGTGTGCTCATTGAGGCGGTTCTGACAAGTACACACAATCTATGTTTTAAATATGGTAATGTATACCTTCCGAAAACCAGACTTTTCTCTGTATAATGTGGGGTTTAATGGGGTCTTTTCATTTCAAAGACTTGTTATTTTGATGTGCTGTATCTAAGGGGGAAGATTCAATTCAGGACCAAATGGGTTGATATTGACCTATTGACCTACCATTAATAGATTGTGGCCCCCATCCATCGGGGCTTGAAGAAATATATTGGACTGTTTGATGCTTCCACGCAGAGCTGAAACCAATGCGGCAGGGCTTGAGGTGTCATTTTATTTTAATGTAGTGTAAAAGTCCCACAAAATTGGAAGCAACATCTCCAAAATTACCTATATAGTGTTGATGGGGATGTTGGACATCAAACAGGCAAACAAAACCATTAAAAGACTGTACGTCTGATCCATTCACCCCAAAGTTCAAACATCAGGAAATCAGGCCTGTATAATTTTGAACCCCACTTTTATATAGTAAGACTTGGGTTTACAGGGGTAAACCTTATTTCTGCTCTAAAATATGGATTGTGGGTACTCATTAGAACTGCCAGTTCTAACGAGTACCCACAATCTATATTTTGAGCAGAAATAAGAAAAATATCACAATGTTTCATCTAAAAAAATCAATTTTTCGGGGGGTAAAGTTCACAATGTATTTGTATAGGCGTGTTTTCATAATGCATAGACACCTCTGTCTTCTGGCACAGGTACTTTGACGGAATCCGTCACCTCGGAAACGCAGGATTCTGCGTATTTTCGCCAACTTTTTGTCGTTGCACGCGTAAAATTCACTACCGGCGATTCTTGTGTACGCATGTTTTATTGCGACACGCGTCCAAAATTATAGAAGCGGTAAATTCAGAAGCTAATTTAGGCCGCTTATGCAATACCAATAAAAGATCAAATGCGGCGCCGCTTTTTATGTTGAAAGCGCACGTGCCACAAATCAGTAGGCGTGACCTATATTGACAGGTATAGAGACGATACTGGAAAGTGGTCGGTTTGCGGCACGTGTTAAAAATGATTGTACCTGTTTAATCTCGCCGCGCTAATTAATTATTGGTTTGGTCGCCATGAGGCGGGCAAATCTAATGACCAGATTGCAACTGTTCCATGGAGGGGTACGTAACGCGATCAACCAATCAGCTTTAACGATGATGCAATCAATCAGCTTTAACGATGATGCAATACTATAACTGCATTTACAGGAAACAGAGTGTCTGAATAGCGAAACAGACCGAAAAGCAAGCGTTTCAACTCCCAACAATAAATATCTTAAGGGAAATGGATACACCTGGCAGGTGTGGCAGTTAGTCTACCATTTTTACCGTATTTCGGAACACACCTATACAAATACATTGTCAATTTTTTGCCAAAGAAAAAGAAAGTTTAAAAAGAAAAATTGGAATATTTGCCTTTTTTGCTCAAAATATAGATTACGGGTAGTCGACAGAAACGCCTCGACGAGTGGATTCTATCGAGTACCCACAATCTAGTGTCTCAGAGCATGAATACGGAAATTAATGTATACCCCTGCAAACCCGAGCTTTACTATATAAAAGCGAAGATTATATTTTCTTGTCCTTTGGGATCATTGATTCCATTGTGGGGAATTTTGAAAATATCCGAAGGTCACTGATGAGGCCTAATTGGCCGAAACTAGCTAGTCTGGCCCAGAAAACATGTACACTCCATATTTTTCAGTTCTGTGGTGTATTCCTTGCTTCCAAAGGATAACCCTTTTATAGAACATATTTAACTTCACTTCAACTGGTGTATGCGTATGTGTGGCGGCGGTAAAACGTCTCCCTGCCCTACATCATAGTGTAGATTATATTTTCTTGTCCTTTGGGATCATTGATTCCATTGTGGAATTTTGATAATATCCTAGGGTACTGATGAGGCCTAATTGGCCGAAACTAGCTAGTCTGGCCCAGAAAGCATGTGCGCACCATATTTTTTAGTTCTGTGGTGTATAACTTGCTTCCAGCAGATAACCCTTTTATAGAACATATAAAAGGGGATCACAATTCTATAGGCATGATTTCGTGATGGAAATACAACTTTAAGGACCTTATGGTTGCTACTCTGTTGACTCTGTCCAACTGAAAAAGGGGTCTACTCTAAAAGGGGAAGAATTTGCTCCTCAAGGGGTCTACTCTAAAAGGGAAGAATTTGCTCCCTAGGAGCAAATTCTTTCCTTTAAGAGTATACCCCTTAGACATATTCAAAGAGAAACTACTTTTGCAGGAGTAGCCCTACCCCCTTAAGGCGTATCTATTTCCCTTATGGGGAACTTATAACAGCCGCAGTCATTTTCGCAAATTTTAAGTCTTGCAATGCCATTATAGAGTAATGGAAACGGAAAACAACAGAACATAACTACTACTACTCACAAAGTGTGGCTGGCTGCGGTAGCTCAGTCGGATGCAGTCTGACTGGTGATAAGGAAGACTCGGGTTCGATACCTACCGGGGTCGGCAACATTCTTTCGTGGAGATTGATTATGAAATCTTTTTTATGGTCATTCTCTCCCTTCCGCTGATTCAGGAAGGGCAGGGGTCAGTTTTTTGCGACAGAATGTGCACTCAACTGGTAAACCGCTTACGGATAAGCCTGCTCAGGAAAAGCGTGGATAGGTACACTGACAGCCCAAACATGACCCAAATCAGTGTTGACTGGGCCGTTAAATACAAATAAAAAAAAGCTTGCAAAGTTTACTTCACACAGATAGGAAAAGATTTATATATTCTGAACATCTTTCGATACGCTGATAGCTCTATAATACGTATATGTAAATGTTGGAAAGACAAAGAACGTTATTTTTCCTCATTTATAAAGATCGCTGGGTGTAACGGGCCTCCGTGGCCTAGTGGATAAGAGTGCTGACTTTTAATCATTAGGTCTCTCAACGCTGTAGGTTTGAGCATGGCTCAGGTCACATAATGAGAAGTTCTGCAACGGAAGGTCAGGAGGTTTTTCATCGGGTGCTCCAGATTTCGCTCACCTCTGATTAACGATCGGCTTGATGTGAAATAATCTTGAAAGGATCGTAAAACCAAACATATAAAAGATCGCTGGGTGTGTAAAAACAGTTTAATGTCTTTGCTACTAGAATTAACATCAGTGCCAAGGTCGAAGGTTCTGACTCTTCCAAATATATAAAATATTTAGGGAGCGAAACAAAGTCATAACGTTCATGGGTCGTTGTTTATTGTTCTTGAGCCAAGCACAGATAGCAATAGTTTCTGTTCAAAAACTTCATGACTACTAAGTGACCTGCCACCAGTTACAGAATGAGTTGTTAAAAGACTTTTTGGCGCATTCGATGGAAGCTATTGTATCTGATAAGCCGAGAAAGGTGTTCTTTATTTCCACTCAATACTTGACGTTTAACTAATCACTTTCTTTTACAATTAAATTGTGATCCAGAAAGATATACAAAAGGGTTGCAAATGTCAGGTTTTTGCGGAGGTACCGCTCAAAGAAACTGCCGAGGTTTAAGATACAGTCTGATTCGCAGCACTTTGTCTGGGCAGGCTTAGATCTTCCAAGGCGGTTCAGCAATACTTCAAAGTTCGATCGGTTTCAGCTCATGCAGTCCAATATATTGCCCCAAGATCTGATCGGCCCCCGTTCATCGGGGATTGAAGAAATAGGTTGGGCTGCATGATGCTTCCACGCAGAGCTGATACCGGCCGAATATGAGTAGTGTTAAATCGCCTAGAAGTTCTAAGCCTGCCCAGGAAAAGTGGCTGAAGTCGGACCGTTCATGCATTTCAACCATTTAGTTTCATTGGGCGACAGATTGGAAGCAGTGTCTCAAAAAAGACTTATACAGTGTTAACAGAGACGTTAACATCAAATGAAATAGATAACCCAGGCCCTATAGAAGGCCTGATGACAAAGGAAAATTTTTTTATATACCCGTTTGAAAAACAACAACAACAACAACAAAAAACGGTCCTATTAAGTTATGGGGTTGGTGTCCGTCCGTTCGTAAACATTTTTTTTCGTTTCCGTATAACGCCTACTATACAGTTTTCATCCGATCAAGTCTAAAATGTGTATGTAGTAAGGCTAAGATGTGAAGATGTACCTTACGTTTCGAGAATTACTGTCCACCAAATATTATGACCTTTGAAAAATTCGGGTTACATTTCCGTTTGGTTAAGTTTTGTGCTATACATGTGTAAACCATATGTAAGTTACATTTAGTTTATACTTGACATGGCGTTAAACAATTTACCACAGAATACTCATCACTACCTACCCCTCCTGATACCAAGGTCACAGACTTCGAAATTTTATATACACGTTTTGTATTAAAAGTAGAAGTGGGGGCAATGATCAGGAATCGTTACAATCAACCCACAGCTCCCATCAGAGACACCAAAGGGAAAGACACACAAACATGAAACAACAGACCCTAATGGAAACACCAACAGCGGAAAGCCAAAAGGACAGTTACTTTCCCACAAAATGGCCAATAGGCTATCCAAAATAAAATAATATAAGCGACACAAACATCCAAAGACAAACCATAACAAAAACAAACCGCGACAGAAGAACCGCCTTGGAACGGTCAGCGGAAACGAATTCCACTGGGGGGCTTAAATCGACTTTACGTGACCACAATCCTCGCCCTTACTTCCGTCGCGATTTAGACAAATAATTTGCTCAGTCCGCATGAAGGCCTTCAAACTTCAGACAAACCATAACAAAATATACCGCGACAGAAGAACTGCCTTGGAACGTTTAAAGTTTATTATTTTTATTCAAAAAATGCATTAAGTTGGATAATGATATCAGCTGACTCAAATCAGAATGTAGACTGACAAGACCAAACCTATGGATGCTTTTTGAAAGCAGCCAACTTGGTTTACCAATTCATGTAAGCTCATATCATCAACGGATTAGCATGAGTCGGTAAATTATCACGTTTATAAAATATCAGGGCTACGGCGAAGACGATATAATTGAGGAATTACCAATGTCATGTATTTTCGCGACTACTTTTTATCGCTCGGTCAAAGTGTGTTTCGACGATTAGTGGTGACAAAAATGTCTGTAATTCTTCAAAATACAATCATTTTTAACAATTAAGGAAGTCAGACATGGTTAGGATGCTTCCCCTACGTATTTGTTTACACCAATTAAAAATATTTGAGCTACTGTCACGTACAATATATACGTCCGAATTTGAAAGCACAAATATAGCTGAATGGAATGCTGCTTTTCTAATCTGGATTTACATTATATCTGCTGTTATCCTAATACAACCTTATTTTTATATGGCATTACTTGACTGAAAGTGTGAGAATAAATCGAAGAAACTGCATTTGGGGGGGGGGGGGGGTTACTGGGGTAACATTATTTATACCCCCACAAATGAAATTTGTGGGGGGGGGGGGTATATAGGAGTGAGCTTGTCCGTCGGTCGGTCGGTCTATTGACTTGGTTTCCAGACGATAACTCAAAAAGCGCTTCACCGATTTTTATAATTTTTGGTACACTGATGTAACATCATAAAATACAGGTCAAGTTCGATTTCCACTACAATTCGTCCATTTTCGACATAGTTATGGTCCCTTTCAAGTGAAAAAATTGCAAAATGCCGCTGTTGTACTATCAAGGCAGTTTTTGTGGGGGTATTCATCACCTTGAGTGATAGCTCTAGTTTCCTAATATTTCTACAACACACCAGGTTGTTGGTGCTTCAAAGACACATCAGTGAAATAGTTCTAACTAGTACCCACAATCTACACGTTTGGAACGAAGTTATTAAATGCATTTATCAGAAAAAATAGTTTGGGAGTCATGAAAGTATACAGTTTTTCATATGGACGTGTAGCCTGATAATAAGAAGTTTTTGTCTATGTTCTATGCGCGATCAAGATCAGAACTCCAACTTTTTATGTGGGAATCCAACTTTTTATCTTTGAATCCAACTTTTTACAAGGAAGGATTCCTGGAATCCTGTTCTCAAAATCCTAGTGAGAGCTCTGCGGATGATTTGCCCAAAACCTTGTGAAATATGTAAAAAGTCAAATTATAAGGGAAAAAAAAATATATGTATAATTTTTTTTTTTTTTTTTTTTACTTTTTGCAAATATCACAGGTTTTGTGTGAACCAAACAAAAAGAGTAAGTTTTTTTTTTCATTCTGGTATAGATCGAGATACCAGTAGGGAAAGAAAAATCTGAACTGTTTCTTATGTTTTTGCTCACAACAACAGGCTATAAGTGTCTGTGTATTCTGAAATGGACAAAATGCTTAGTGAAAATTGGGGTTTCAATCCAATTCCATATACATGTTGGTTGGTTGATTTGAGCTTAAACGTCCCCGTTAACACTGTAAAGGTCAATTTGGAGACGTTGCTTCCAATTTTGTGGGACTTTTACCCGACATTGAGATGAAATGACATCTCAAGCCCTGTCGCCCAATGAAACCAATAGGGTTTATTAGCACGGACGGTCCGCCTCGCATCGCGGTACCTGGACAGGCTTAGATCCTCTAAGCGCTTTACCAGTACTAGTGTGCGGGCCGGATTCAGCTCTGCGTGGAAGCATCATGCAGCCCATATATTTCTTCAAGCCCCTATGGGCGGGGGCCGACCCCAAATACATGTATATACATACATGTACAATTATATTCTGATCTCATTTTGAACCATCTCATCAGAATCTTAATTGTTTGCACAACTTAATAACAATATTATTATTAGGATCCAAAGTAGTAATCAATTTTGTTAAACCATTGGCTTAAGAAACACGATTACTGCTTTGTTACTATCCCAGCAGGAATATGACGTAACTATGACGTCACATCAACGTCGGTGCAACGTCATGACGTTTATGCAACGCCATAACATCGGTGCAATGTCATGACGTTGACGTTGCACCGACGTTGATTTGACGTTGCCCTGTCGACGTGTGCCTGCTGGGCTTATGTTATAGCCAAGCAAAGTTAATAAATCAGAAAGATGACCTGTTGTTATTTTTTAGCTTGTCTGGACAAAGTTGGCATTGGTATCGGCGTCAGCATCAACATTTGCGTTAAAAAAATTAAGAGCTCATAATTTCCAAACCGTGCCATGGATTTGGTTTATATTCGAAATGATGATAGATATACCGATAGGTCCAAAGTTTTATTTAGCAATGACCTTGCCCATGACATCAAGGTCACAGACTTAGAGAGAAAAAAAGTTTTTAGGAGCTCATTTTCAAAATTATATCACGGATTTGGTTGACATTTCGAATGGTCAGAGATAGTTAATTATTCAACAGTACCCCCCTCCCCCCGGCATGAAACCATGACCTCAAGGTCAAGTCACAGACTTAGAGATTTTATGTTGAAAGTGGATTGGATGGTTTGGCTCATGTGTAATGAGCACCTGTGTGAGGAAAATGGGTTTCAATTTCATCACGAAAACACGCCTATATAATTTTAACCCCCTTGAACCCCACTTTTATATAATAAAACTGGGGTTTGCATGGGTAAACCTTATTTTTCTTATTTCTGGTCTAAAATATAGATTGTGGGTACTCATTGGACCCGCCCCGATGAGGCGGTTCTAACGAGTACCCGCAATCTATATTTTGAACAGAAATAAGAAAGATATCACAATTTTTCATCTTAAATTTTTCGTTTTCGGCGGTAAAATTTACAATGTATTAGTATAGGCATGTTTTCGTAATGATTTCTTAAATAGAGGATCTTACATGAGTGTTCATGTATGATTGAATTTATTAAACGAGTTGAGGAAAAGGGTTAAAATGCGAGGCTTTGCCGAGCATTTTATCCCTTTTTCTCAACGAGTTTAATAAATTCAATAATACATGAGCACGAATGCAAGATTCTATTTATCATTTGACATTTAAAACGCATTTTATTCACGATTTGTTTACAAAAATGTCAATATTCCGCTGTTAGTAAACGCGACGTCGTTAAGGACGTCGTACATGTAACGTTACGGGACGTATCTAGCTAATTTGCATATTTAATCCACCAGTGGATTATCGAAAATATTACATATAGATTTTTCATTCTCCTAGTTGAAATATGGGATTCGGATTGTTTTACCTCTCGAGGTTTATAAATCCCATATTTCAAATAGGAGAAATGTATAATCTGTATATTACATGCACTTCCATAGACTTTTAGGAGAGTTTGGATCTTGAATTTTGGATCTGAATGCCCGTTCAGTTGACTGTTTACAGCCCATGTAAACGGTTCAATCAGCGAAGTGTTACAGAATCTGGGTGGAAGAACAACTGGATGGGCGCCATTTTGAAAGCGCTTTCTACAGTTTTGAACAAAAATAGAAGAAACAAAAAGTTTCAGTGATAAAACAAGTAAAACGTTAGATTAAATAAAGCAAAACTTACATCCTAATCAATGGTCATATCCATGTTTTCTTTTGTTTCAGCGTTGCATCCGACTCAAACGTCACGCATTCTGAACGTCTGTTGGTATTTCTTAGGCGCCATTACAATGACGTTATGAAAAACGTCGCCGTGATTAAAACTTTCCCGCGTTTGAATAGAACAATTTCACTGCAAAGCGGTATCTCGTATCTTGTACATAAAGTAGTTCCAGCTGAAGGGATTTATTTCCCCGGCTAAGAGGAAATATTTCTTCTTAGCAAAAAGGAAAATACCAAGTTTATGTCTGGTAGAAATCATGGTATTTCTCTGTAATGCATGTAATATATGACGTTATTACACTCTCAGACGCGACGTCATATGATACAAAAAAAAATCATACCCCAAACGATAGATGGTGGGCGGACAATTTGGCCAGCGGACGATTTGGCCCGGACGATTTGGCCTAGGACAATTCGGCCTAGGACAATTTGGCCAGCCAAAATTACCGGGTAGGACAATTTGGCCAAATTAATTTCTCCTAGCGGTTTTAAACTTGTTTCAGATCTTGATATTGATACTACTACTCCTGATTCATGTGATTGTAAAAACTCAAAGTATTGCTATCCTGCTGCTGGTCATGTAATTACTGGCAATTTCAAAATTATTCCAGATTCTAGGATAAGGAATATAATTTCTAAAGGACCGAAATATCGGTTTCCTTCTATAATTGATTTCAGTAAATGTAGAGATGAAATCGCTGCTTCCTTGAATGAATTCGGTAATCGATGGTGTAAGCGAGAGTATGTTGAGCATAAACCCCTTAAGGACTGGAAACTTAGCTTTTTAAAACTAGTGAATAAACGCATTTCTTTCTATTCTCAAAATACTAACTTATTACCTCCTAAGCCCAAGACGTCTTTACGTCATCTTAAACTAGGTATTCAAGAATTTCATAAGAAGTTTGTGTTGGCCCCTGAAGACAAGGCCGCTAACAACGTCGTCGTTGTGTGACGGCTCCACTATGTTAACACGCTTAAGCAGGAGCTTGGTGGTACTAAGGCCTATGAACTTCAGCCTTTAGCTGAAGATTGAGCTATAGTAGATAAAAAGCCCCCGCCCATAGGGGCTTGAAGAAATATATGGGCTGCATGATGCTTCCACGCAGAGCTGAATCCGGCCCGCACACTAGTACTGGTTAACCGCTTAGAGGATCTAAGCCTGTCCAGGAACCGCGGTGCGAGGCAGACCGTCCATGCTAATAAACCCTATTGGTTTCATTGGGCGACAGGGCTTGAGAAGTCATTTCATCTCAGTGTCGGGTAAAAGTCCCACAAAATTGGAAGCAACGTCTCCAAAATGACCTTTACAGTGTTGACGGGGACGTTAAACCTCAAATCAAACAAACAAATATAGTAGATAAACATGTTTGTCTTTCAGCCACCAAGTTTGCTGTGTGTGTTAACGAAGGCCAAGACAAGCTTCCTACGCTATACTGGTTACCAAAACTTCATAAAAGACCTTACAAAGCACGGTTTATTGCAAATTCTAGCTCTTGCACTACCACTGAACTTTCTAAATTATTAACTTCCTGTCTTACTGCTATTAAAACGCATGTAATTAAATATTGTGATAAAGTCTTTGATAGATCAGGAAGAAATCTGTTTTGGTCTATAAAAAATTCGAATGAGGTTTTAAATAAATTGAAATCCAGACATTTTCGTGCTTCTAGTCTGTCTACTTACGATTTTTCCACTCTTTACACAACACTTCCTCATAATCTTATAAAAGAAAAGCTTAATAATTTAATTGAATGGGCTTTTCATAGAGAAGATTCTCTCTATCTTGCATGTAATGTCAGAAATGCATTTTTCACTTCTAAACAGCATAATAATTATACACTTTGGTCATGTCAGAAAGTGTGTGATGCCCTTACCTTTCTACTTGACAATATTTATATTAGATTCGGTACTAAGTTATTTAGACAAATTGTGGGTATTCCGATGGGTACTAATTGCGCACCTCTTGTGGCTGATCTGTTCTTGTATTGTTATGAAAGAGACTTCATTTTGTCGCTTTCCATTGATAACCAATCTGAAATTATAGAAGCTTTTAGCTCCACTTCTAGATATTTAGATGATTTATTAAATATTGATAATACCTATTTTGATGGTTTGATCAGTCAGATTTACCCCCCAGAACTTCAGTTAAATAAAGCACATTCTTCTGATACCGAGGCCCCGTTTTTGGATTTACATCTATCTATTGTAGATGGATTTGTTTCGTGCAAAATTTATGATAAACGCGATGACTTTGATTTTGAGATTGTAAATTTTCCTTTTTTGGATGGTGATGTTCCTCGTGCGCCATCCTATGGCGTTTATATTTCGCAATTAATTCGATTTGCTAGAGTGTGTAGTCATGTAACTGACTTCAACACTCGTAATAAATTATTAACAGCTAAACTCCTTAATCAGGGTTATCGGTACCATAAACTACGCAAAGCCTTTTCAAAATTTTATAGACGCCATTCTGATTTAATTTCAAAATTCAATATTGGACTTAAATCTCTTCTGCAACAAGGTCTATCGGAACCCGAATTTTATGGTGACTTAGTATATAAATTCAGAAAAAATATATAACCGCAATGACTTCAGCAGCCAATTTCGTAAAATCATTCTTCGATATAAAAAGATTGGGTACAACATGGATGTTATACGACAGACTGCATGCATGGTAGTTAACCCAATCACGGTTGGCAACTTTGCTTCCCTCTTTAATTGCACGCCGGTGGGTCAGGCCTCAGATTCTACGACGGCTCCAACGTAAAGGCTTATTGAGAATTAGAGAGATCTAATTCAAGGTAATGTTGGTTGGTGCCTGATGCTCTGTCTCTGGTCGGGCCCATCGGAGCCTAACTGTTGGTTTTCTTTTGCTCCAGCATTTCAGTGTTTCTTGCTGTCGAGTCCTCACCGTTGTCTCACCTCTGTGGTTCTTTGATTTTTGTGTTCACGGAGATGTTGCACTGATGAGTTAGGAGGCCTTCATGCGGACTGAACAAATTATTTGTCTAAATCGCGACGGAAGTAAGGGCGAGGATTGTGGCCACGTAAAATCGATTTAAGCCCCCCAGTGGAAATCATTCCACTGACCGTTCCAAGGCGGTTCTTCTGTGGCGGTTTATTTATTGTGTTGTTTGTTACTTACTGTGTGTATCACTTGTGTCTTTTTATTTTGGATGGCCATATGGCCATTTTGTGGGAAAGTAACTGTCCTTATGGCCTTCCTTTGTTTAGGTTTCCATTATGGTCTGGTCGCTTAATGTTTGTGTTTCTTTCCCTTTGGTGTCTTTGATGGGTGGAGTAAGTTAATTGTATCGATTCCTGATCTTTGTTTTACTTCTACTTTACCAATTCTTATTCTATCAGTCATTTCATTCGCATTTTTTTTTTTTTTTTTTTTCATTTGGCTAATATTTCATGTTTTTTTTTTCAGTGATTTCATCTGTCATTTCTTGGCTTTGATGAGTGAAAATCAAATGTAGACATAAGAGGAAATTGCTTTAAAAGTTTGAGCAGTTTCTTTGACAACATATTTTTACCATACATCATTACATATTTTCTGCCCATTTATAATATCAGAGCCCAGTCAACACTATTTAGGTCACATTGAGCAGATCAGTCCCCCTAAGTGAAAGTGGTTAACCAGTGCGGTGCACATTCTTGAACCAAACAAAACCAAATAAATAAGTGTGGAATAGCTAATTAAGAAAGCAAGGAACCAAGACAACTCAGCAAATCAGTTAGCCAATTAACCATGAATAAAAGAAAATGTAATTAATCTTGTTTTCCAGCCAATTTAAACAAAACCATTAAATATATTAATTTATTATTATTATTATTTTATTGTATTTTTGTGTTTGGGGGATTATAGTTAACCATTTTTATTAATTTGCTCCTAAAGAATATCTCAGGCCAAAAGTTATAGTTTAAAAAACAACAACAACAAATATCTAAATAATTAAAATCTTCTTTAAAATGTTCCTTCCACATATTCAAACATTACTGTATATTAAAAACAAACCTAAAACATTAAATTTTCAGTTTAACCTAGTCATTATATTAATCTGGCCAAATTGTCCTACCCAATATTTTTGGCTGGCCAAATTGTCCTAGGCCGAATTGTCCTAGGCCAAATCGTCCGGGCCAAATCGTCCGCTGGCCAAATCGTCCTACATTCACGATAGATACCCTCCATGAAAAGACGGGGGAAGTAGTGTGTAATAACTCGACTTCCACAATTTGTAATTTATATGCGTATCGCCCATTCTACATATTATGCAGGTGCGTAATTTAAAACGTTTGCAATAAACGAAAAGCACTTAAATAATACGTGTCTGCTTCATAACATATTATATATGGGAATGAAGTTGTTCCCTTTGGGAGCAAATCCGTTCCTTTAGGAGTAGCTTATGCGCGTAATAATAATATTTTGATTCAGGCTACGCCCCTAGTATTGAATTACCGAAGTCTTTGAGTGGCGGTGTACACGGTCGTCTCTGTAACAGTTTGTCAGCCACGCGTTTGAAAAGGATTCTTGGATCAGCAATGGCGCTCACTCACTTATGCGTCATTTCCTATCGAGGCCAGACTCCCAGAAGCGGAGCTGACTGTAAAAATGTAAGCACCTGTCTCATCATGCTAAGAAAAAGAACATGACTCGACCGGGACTCGAGCCTAGGGCCTTTCGCATACAGTGCGAACACTCTAGAGATATCGACTGAGCTGCCGAGCCACATGGTCGACCTGTTACACACCCACAGAATTTTTTTTGTTGATTGTTTGTCACTTGACCGAAAGGTACAAAGCGCAGTAACTTTACTTGCTAATGTCCACTTGAATATCACTGGTTTTACAAGATCTAGGAATCAGTTAATTATAGCCTCACTATTCTTATCAGTCTAAGGTCTTTATCACTGGTTGGGAGCGTACAGTACACTTAACCCGGATGTTCCGATCTGTATAGTGGACAAATCCTTATTCCGATATGTCGGGTATGTTACAGAATGTTTATTTTTGTGTTTTGAAATTATTTATCATTAGAATTTCAACTTCATAGCAGTAGTTTGGGAAGCATAACTAAAAGTCTTTTCGACATGCTACCCTTGATTTCTGTTTATTGCTATGATTTCGTTTATTTTCACATTTGTTTCTAGAAAATCATTATCCTACTTTCGATTTCAAACGCTGCACTGGTACAATTTAATCAAGCTTTGCCACCAACCTTACATGAAACGACTGCTAATGCATTTTAACTATTTTATGATGTATTTCGGGTCAGCTTTTATTGATAGTACTAAACATCTTGCCATGTAAGGGCAATTATTTTCAAAGAAACCGATAGAGGGGTCAAAAACTGGTTTGTATCGCATGTCGCAAAAATGATTTCTCAGAACTGTATGCCGTGTTCCGATCATTTTATATTGTGTGTCCTGATAATACTATAGAGCGATTTCGACATATTCGTAGGATAACATTTAAATACGTTAGCTATTTTGTTTCTGAAATGTGGAAACTTGGCATATACACACTTTCTTCATTGGGTTCTTCAAACTGTCTCAGATGAAACACCAAACATGACAAAATGACTGCGCCCGATGAAGATTCAGATCTGCTTGCGCATCCACCCAGTCTGATAAGATTCTTCACTGTGCACTTGGTGGGTAGTTTACCACTCGAGTTTTTTTTCTTCACTTTTTTCATACTCTTCAGACTGGGCAGATGCTCAGACTGAGATTAGTCTTTGCCGGACGCATAGATGAGTTTTTGTTTTGTCATGCTCAAGTTAAAATAGTCCAATTTTGTTTCTTTCACTAATTTCAGACGTGATGAATTAGTCGTTTGTGGTGGACCCGGTTGGTGGTTCTTTGGCATGACATACTGTTTCAACCTTGTCCAAAAACTGTGCCAAATACCATCAATATATCTCACAGGGTATCCAAGTTATGGTTATCACAAGATTATATTGTTTGGGGAAATAACTAAAAAAAAAAGTGCACCCAGAGTCATGATTTTCACACAAGAAACACCTGCCTAGCCTCACGTACAACTATACCAATAAAAATCAAAAATGAGTTCCTTTAAGAGCAATGAAAACATTCATAAGAAAGAAAATGGGTCATACTACGTAGTTTCGGCTAATAAAGCCTCATCAGTGACCCTGTAATGATCCGGCAAAGAAAGCCAGAGGAAACATACTGCAATTTTGCGAATTTCGAATAGGCAGTCGATTCAAAGACTGATATAAATCAAAATGGGGTCCAAATAATAAAAAGCCTGTCTAGAATATGCGTCTAAACCAATAATTTATTTCTGAATTCTCAGAATATTCTCGCTGATCTCAAAGGACCAAAAGTAAAATATAAACTGCACTATGGTCGATGTACGGGGAGACGTTTTACGGCCGCCACACGGCACAACACCAGCTGCAGTGAAGGCAAATAAAAATCAAAAATGAGTTCCTTTAAGAGCAATGAAAACATCCATAAGAAAGAAAATGGGTTATACTACGTAGTTTCGGCTAATAAAGCCTCATCAGTGACCCTGTAATGATCCGGCAAAGAAAGCCAGAGGAAACATACTGCAATTTTGCGAATTTCGAATAGGCAGTCGATTCAAAGACTGATATAAATCAAAATGGGGTCCAAATAATTAAAAGTCTGTCTAGAATATGCGTCTAAACCAATAATTTATTTCTGAATTCTCAGAATATTCTCGCTGATCTCAAAGGACCAAAAGTAAAATATAAACTGCACTATGGTCGATGTACGGGGAGACGTTTTAAAGTCCCATCATTATGTCTCAGAGTATATGATTATATTAGAAGGGGATATAACCCAAATACCATCGCACAAGAGTTGTGGTTCCTGCGCATGACATGCTGTCTCAATCTTGCCAAGTATTATCCAAAGGGTTTCTGAGCTAGGGCCCACAAGATTTTGTCAGGGGAGAACTCACAAACCAGTGCACCAAGAGTCGTGGTTCTTGCCCGTGACAGGCTTGCTTAACTTAAACAATGAACATCACTCGAAGACTGTTGATGATACGGCGATCACAAGATAGTCACACAATTTTATTAGAGGGGAGATAACTCAAATACAATAATAACCATGACACTAAGAGTTGTTGGCCTTGTGAATGACATGCTGTCTCAACCTTGTGAACAAACATGCCAAGTATCATCAATATACCTCAATGGGTTTTGGAGTTATGGACATCACAATGTTATTTTGTCAGGGAAGGTAACTGAAAAGCCAGTACACCAAGAGTCGCGGTTCTTGCATATGACACGTCTGCTTAACCTCATGTACAACTGCACCAAGTACTATCAACATATCTCAAAGAATATTTGAGATATGGAGCTCAAAAGATAGTCATCCTATTTTTATTGGAATGGGGATAATTGAAATGCCATGGCACCAAGAGCTGCGGTTCTTGCACATGACACGCCTGCTTAACCTCATGTACAACTGTACCAAGTTCTATCAACATGTCTCCAAGAGTATGGGAGATATAGCGATTACAAGATAGTTATTCTATTTTATTGGAAGAGAGATAATTCAAATGCTATGGCACCAAGAGTTGTGGTTCTTGCGCTTGACATGCTGCTTCAACCTTGTGAACAATTGTGGCAAGTTTCATCAATATATCACTAAGGGTATTTGAGTTATGGCGATCACAAGATAACAATTCTATTTTTTTGGGAAGAGGAGATAACTCAAATGGCATGGCAGGAAGAGTTTTGGTTCTTGCGCATGACATGCTGCTATAACCTTGTGAACAATTGTACAAAGTTTAATCAATATATCTCGAAGGGTATTGAAGTTATGGGATCACAAGATAGTCGTTCTATTTTTTTTTTTTTTTTTTTTTTCGAAGGGGAGATAACTACAAAAACATGGCTATTGATGTTATTGCCCATGACATGCCGTGTCAACATTGTTTACAATTTTGTCAAGTATCATCAATATATCTCGAAGGATATTGGAATTATAGAGATCACAGGATAGTCATTCTATTTTATTGAAAGGGGAGATAACTGAAATACCATCGTACCCAGGATTGTGGTTCTTGCGCAAGACACGCCGTCTCAACATTGTTTACCATTGTGCCAAGTATCATCAATATACGGACAACCGGAGGCAAAGCCGATCGCTATATCCCCCGAATCTATTCGGTCGGGGATGAAAAGGAAATTATCTTTCACAGACTGGTCCACAACTCTTCATTTCTTTGTATAAATTTACATGTATATGTCTTGAACAAATAGGCCGCAACTAATCATATTGCATTTCTGTGCTGTCTGATCAGAGTATTTGCTATGCGTTCTGTGGATGAAGAGAGACACGTGGCGATGCGACTCATTTTGTTAAATATTTCGCACCTGAAGACAGTCCTCGAAGGCTGGCTCATTTGGCCGAGTGGTTAAAACCTCTAGTCTGTAGTGCTCTAAAGGTTCAGTGACATGCAGCACACAACACTAACATGCAGTTTCTCCAAGATTTCGGGAATTTATAGGTAATTAATATTTTTACGTGGAATTGCTATTGTTTAATCATTATCATCTTATTGCATAGACAAATACTGCACTAGTACCTTTGAATAACTTACACACATTAAAAGCGACATCCCATACAGTCAACAAGGTATCTTAAGACAAGTTATACAGTAAATATGAGACATACCATACAGTCAGAATTTTTTGGGATGGTCAGTCTTGCTCTTCGTGTGATTTCGTATGGAATTCTATTGGCACTTATTTTTAGTATAACTCATTATAGATTATTAATCTATCTTAAAACTGTCTTAAAAGATATTTTTCTTTCGATTAAAGCTCTCAATTGGTCGATTTTCTGGTCACAGGTGAGGTGTGATTCGTACAAACACAAGTGATTTGCAGCTGAAAAATAAATTTAAAGCATAGAAAACGACACCTTGCCGTGCCCAAAGATGGTCAGTATGGAAAACAAAATAAATAAAACACACCAAGTTGTTTATGTTCAAAAAAATAAATATACAAATATAGAAGACAGACCACGCACATACACCTTCAAGGTCATAACAAAAGACAAGGATCTGTCCACTATACAGATCGGAACATCCGGGTTAAGTGTAGTGTACGCTCCCAACCAGTGTTTATGTGTGTAAAGGGTTGCCTGAAGAATGGATCTGGACTAGATTTGGCAAACAGCGTAGACCAAGGACAGACGGCCGGCCTCGGTGGCTCAGTCGGATGTGCGTCTGACTGGTGATCAGGAGGTCGCGGGTTCGACTCCCGCCGGGGTCGGCAACATTCTTTCGTGGAGATTGATCATGAAATCTTTTCTACGGTCATTCTCTCCCTTCCGCTGATTCAAGAAGGGCAGTTGTCAGTTTCTGGCGAAATAATGTGCAATGTACTGGTTAACCGCTTACGTATAAGCCTGCCCAGGAAAGTGTTGATAGGTAAACTGACCGGCTCAAAAATGACCTAAATAGTGTTGACTGGGCCGTTAAACTCCAATACAAACAAACAAACCAAGGACAGACGCCGCAGAAAGCGGCCTTTGATCAGGATTTGCTATTTTTGCCATTTTCCACCTGCACTTTTTGTCGATTGTTTACCAATCGACCCAAAGTTACTAAGCACAAAGACTTTTAGGACTGGAGTCCGTGACTATGACTGCTTTGGGGGAATCCACGTGGCAGCTATTAATAGATTCTTATCTCTACATTCAACCTTCTTTATTCCGACATTCGTTATAACGGTAAAACTCGTTATAACGGCGATTTGAATGGAATGACTACTTAGCGAAAGGCTTAGCCTCGGTTCCGAGCGGCGTGGGCTTCCCTCGGTTGGAAATGCAGAAATCGAGTCCATAGTCATGAAAGGATCTTGTCATCTAATACTCCAAGAAACAAATGTAAAAGAAATTTGTTAGGATCGCCTCACCGAGGCGATTCTAACAAATGTCTCTCACCGAGGCGATTCTAACAAATGTCTATAAAATTTGTTTCTTGGAGTAATAATAGGGGAAAGGCCTTCATACTCCTAACTGGTCCACCCCCGCCCATCGGGGCTTGAAGAAATAGATAGGCTGCATGGTGCTTCCACGCAGATCATCTCAATGTCTGGTAAAAGTCCCACAAAATTTGGAGCAAAATGACCTATACAGTGTTGACGGGGACGTTAACCTCACATCAAACAAACAAACAAATACTCCTAACTGGGATACTTTATAACGGCACAATAAAAGGGAACAAATACAGAGGACCCGCGTTATAACGACAGTATTTGTTCCCTATTATTGTGTCGTAATAATGAATTAGCCGTTATAAAGAATCCTGGTCAGGAGTTTGATAGCTTATAAAAGGTCTTTTACGCATCATGCCTCCAAGAAACAAATGTCTATAACATAAATTTTGTTTCTTGGAGTATTCAATTACAAGAATCTTTCATGACTATGGTTTCCATTGAAATTGTCGTTATAACGAATTTTGCCGTTATAACGAATGTCGTTATAACGCGGGTCCTCTGTACTGTCGTTATAACGAGGGTCCTCTGTATTAGGTCAGAGTCATGCGTAAGAGGGTTATCTATAGAATCTGGGCAGGAATCCTGAGTTTGGTTTCGCAAATAGTATAGACACGGATCAGGCGCCGCAATGATATGTTAGTCATGTGTCAAAACATTGGATTTGTCTATAAGAGCAGTTCATCGTTTATTACACGTACTCGAAAATTAGCCCAACTTGCTAATTTAAATGCTGAAAGATGAATCTGTTGTAGTATAAAGATGTATACAGAAGGGCCGAGGATAAAAATGAAAGGATTGCTGACTAATAAAAAAAGGAAAACCTTGGCGGAAAATGCTATCAGTACAACACCAAGAACGTCATTGTGCCCCGGGGTATTATTTTATACCCACCGAAATTTTGAGTGTTCGTCCTCAACGCCTCTATTTCTGATATCATTTAAATATTTCACGAAATTTAACAGATATGTAGAGCAGCATAAGGCGACGTACAGAACAAATATACCGAAACTCTTGATTTTTAGCTTGAAACTCTAGCTATCCTGCAGGTTTTAAAGTAATTCAGGCTTTCTTCCGGCTTTGACCGCCATAGAAATATGAGTCCGCACAAAATGTAGTCCTGTGTGGCGCAGTAATCAAAATTGTACAAGCGTATTAGTTATCCTATAAGCGTAATACAAACTTTTGAAGCAAACGGCTTGACGATTTTATCTTACGATTCAGCATTTCATATGAATCAGCTGCATCTTGCGACATGTTTGGCGAAGACTGTATACCCAGATCAATGCGGCGTCTGTTCAGCAGTCTGCTCAGGTTTTACACTGTTTTCTATCAGTCTGTCAATATTTAATCCTTAAAGACCAGCCTGCTGTTGGACCAGGTCAGCTGCAGACAAGAATATTCATGGGTTTTCTTTCTGACTTTCGAAGTCAAGTTTAGGTCAGTTACAACGTAGGTGTATATTGACTTTGCGTGGAGAAATTGGAAAGAAAGGCTGTCCCTTTCAAACCTGGAATATGGTACAGATACTTAGTGTAGGTCATGTGATATAATTCTAGGTGGCATATTTATCAGAATGGACGAGCCCAACTTCAGTGATGGAAGAGTGCACTCCAGAAACTCAAGACAGGGAATAAATCAAAGCACAGACAACATTCATGCCGATTGTTTCTAAATGCAGGTTGGTCATGAACGGGGACTTGGACTGATTCGTCACGAGTACTGGTAAACTGCTTAGGGGATCTAAGCCTGCCCAGGCAAAGCGGTGCGAGTCGGCTCGTCCATGCTTATAAACCCTATTGGTTTCATTGGACAGCAGGGCTTGAGATGTCATTTCATCTCAATGTCGGGTAAAAGTCCCACATAATTGGAAGCAACGTCTCCAAAATGACATTTACAGTGTCGACGAGGACGTTAAACCTCAAACAAACAAACAAACTGGACTGATTCGTATAAACTTAAGATGTTAGTAACTAATGCAAACAAATGTAGAACAAGAGCATCACCGTGTTCTGTGGCGTTTGATCTGAGTTTACATTGTTTGCCAGGTCCAACATTTCATTCACGTGTAGATTTTACAGATAACACTTACATGTACCCAACACTGACAAACGACGCGGCTATGTTTTAGTTGATTGTTTGGCATTCGACCCGAAGTTGCTAATAAGAAAAGCGCTTCAGTGCCAACGCCTACGTGACTATCACTGACTTGTCGGAATAACCTTTTGTCTTGTATAGAAAATAGCCGCAGTGAGATCAGGGTGTTCCATAAGACTGAAGAGGATTATCCTGGTATCATAGGATGAGCTTGGCAAACAGTGTAGACCAAGATCAGATGCTACAGAACGCGTCTTCTTTTCAAAATCTTCACCATTTGTTTGGAATTTCGGAGTTAATTGAAAGTTTAAATCTCAGCCAAGGACTATTACTCCAAACACTCTCGGTGCTTTGATTCTGAAACAAAACGATTGCATGATTACAACACGCTTAGGCACCATGCCCTTAAGCTAAAAAGGTTAAATCAATCAACCGTGGCGTCTGGTTACCAGTCCGGCCACGTCGATCTTGTGCATCACCTTCACACCAGCCACATGTTCAGGATCAAACTTTTGATGTGTTATGTAAGGTCGTGCCTAGGAAACAGGAAACTGAAATTTGTTCTCAAAAAGCATTAGGTGAGAGCGTATTGCAACATTTTAATGACAGATTCCTTCTGTCATTCTTCGTCGTGCTGCATGTTTGCAATTTTAACGTCCGAACTTCCGGCTTCCACTACTTTTGAAATATGACTCCGCACAAACACGGATAGTCCGTTGTTCGTTGACTTTTCATGCTCGCTGTCTCAAAACTAATTTCTCATGGCATTATCTCCGCATTTTGATTACATGTTTTGTTTCATTTGTAATCAAAATACAAAAATGATATTTCTTAAATTACAAACAAAACGGGAAAAGTTAATTGAATATGCATAAGGAAAGTTCCTATTTTATACAGACGACCGCATAATGGGTCATTGGCGAATCTTGGAGGCGGCGTCTAACCACGGCCTTCACTGCGGGCTTCTCTGTTGTCGAAAGTTAGCCCATTTTTCCTAAATTAATTCCTATATTTCTAGCTGACGCCCCTTAATTTTGAACCGGGATTTCGAAATGAAATTTTCGTCAGATAAGTGATAATGTTACATTCAGTACAAAATGGGTTATGATTAATTATATTTGTATCAATACGCCATTAAAGTACCTTTTGTATATTTTTAGAAAAGAAAAAAAAAAACAATATGTATAGTGCAACAATCAGTGCACACCATTTAAGTATCTAGATATACTTTGAAAAATAAAGAAAATAGACCGTATAATAAGCTGTATTTAACTTTAGATTATCGGCCAAGCCGCTTTGTCTGGTCCTGACCCGCACATAACAGTTACAGGCCAGGTTAAGATTTTACCCCTTCAACCCACGGGTTTCTCCAGTTCACTCTTCAGTCACTGAATTTGTACGCGTCCATTCTACACATGTAAATTTGGTGTCTAGTCAATAGTCGTCAACAGCATGTCAAACCATGTAGAACAGAATGCGATGTATCATTATGAGCCATCTCACCAGGTTCTACACTGTTTGCATCTGTAGGTGTCTCTACTTGGCTATAAAGGGCTGAAAGGGTACAGACTCATAACACTTACATGACCTAATTAAATGCGAAGTACGTGACGCTAGAAACTTCACCGTACGGTAGCAAGCCAGCAATGATATACTCCTAACAGTTGTCACTGTCCAATTCTGTTGTATAGGTCTGAATAACTGAATATGTAAGCACAATGTTGTGGTAAATAATTAGTCACATGCCGCAAAACTTCAAACATCGCACAAAAAGTGTTTTCCTTTATTGTAGCGCACGACATAAGGCGGGTTCTTGACTGAGCCGCGAAACACATCTCAGTCAACAAGTGTAAGCTTTTACAAGAAAGTTGCGTCTACGCTTTGTGTTGTCATAAAACTGGCAACTATCCCAGCAGGCACATGGCGTAATTGCGACGTCACATCAACGTCGGTGCAACGTCATGACGTTGCATCGACGTTGATTTGACGTTGCCCTAGCGACGTGTGCCTGCTAGGTAGTCATTTGCATGTTAATTTGTTTTATTTATGATGTCCAAGTAAAATGATGATGAAAGTGTAGAACAGCCGATTCACCTCAGTTTTGTGAACCAAACTAAAAATCAGCACTCCAGTGCCATTGTCCTTATCACTAAAGAAAGTAAATCTGAATTTTTCACAGAATCTGTCATTTCAGTGCCTTTTGGCGCTTTGATTCATTAAAGGATCGTAAGCGTGCCCCTGGACAGTTAGAAGCTGATCGGAAAGCGGATGAAGTTGACTCTGATTTTGGGTGGAACAGGTGTGTGATCTATCGTCTATTGGAGCGACATCTTACTATATACAGAAGACGCTAGTGGACGTCGACGTAGCGGAAGACCGACGTCAGTACGTCAAGATCAATTCAACCGTTAGACGCATATGCGAAACAGATTTCCGCCGGAAGCTGCTACACTGTATCACAGGAGCTTGAAGTTATGTCCATTAGTAATTCATAAGGTTCAAAATCAAAAGTGAAACTAACTTTGACTATGTTATTTCGTTAGAAATGGCTTAGTGTCACTTTTGATTTTGAACCTTATGGACTACTTATGGACAGAACTTCAAGCTCCTGTGACTGTACCTGTAGATAAACAAGGAGTCTCAACTACCGACTAATAAGCAATGGCACTGCTCGTCGCCCTTATGCGATGCACGTTTGAGAGCTAGACGTCCCTGTCGTAACCAAAGTTAACGCGTCGACACAGTACGGAACACTTACGCTAGTGCATGAAATACATAAATTGGCGTCTAAGCGACTGACAAATGCGTTTCAGTGACAAATCGCACTTCAGCGTGAATCACGTCGATTGTCGTTTCCGGGTGTTTCGGCGTATAGGTGTAAGGTATGTCGAGGCGACGCGTGCGTAACAGAGCATGGCATATCGGGTGAAATAAGCGTAATTTTGTGGCGAGCTATTGCATGTAGTTAGCGAACGCAGCTTAGTGACATTAAGAACATTCGACGTGAACTGAACAGCGAGACGTTACATCAATCAAGTGATTCGGCCCTATATGGTTCCATTTATTTGTTTACGCTCAGAATCCGGGATATCTTATCCAGCAGGATTACGAGCGGGCTCTTAGTGCTGTTCTTAATCAAAAATGTCTTCAAGCCAATGGAATTCATGTACTGGACCAGCCAACCTTTCTCCTCCGATCTCTTTCCCATAGAGTATCTTTTGGGAGAGGTATCCACAACCGACCAGAAAAAAACTGTTACTTGTGGACAGTAGCATTGTTAAAACTTGAATTTTAATGTTTGGTTTTGAAAACGTAAACAGTTTCTTTCAAAAATTTGAAATATCGAATGGCGTTTCATAATACCACCGGTCTATAGACATCTGCAAACCTATCATATATTGGAATTTGCAGAATTACCTTTCTAAATTTTAAGATCTTTTTAGTAAGGTTTTCTGTAAGTTTTCACAGTGTTATGATTTTCTCATAGAATCTGTCATTTCAGTGCCTTTGGCGCTTTGATTCTACGTTGGAGTTACTGCAATATCGAACACGGCCATTTCTAACATAGTTTCATGTCCGCTCCATATTATTAAATCCTGATACCAGTTGAGATATTTTCACGAATCTTCATAGAAATTACGGCATGTAGAGCATATGAACCGTACCTCTGGTTTTCCTACTTTTGGAGTTATTGCCCTGTGAACAGCCGTTTCTCAGTATCATAGTTTCGTGACAGAACCATATGAGGCCAATGTCGGATGCGCGTCTGACTGGTGATGAGGAGGACGCGAGTTCGATACCTGCTGGGTTCGGCAACGTTCTTTCGTGGAGATTGATCATGAAGTCTTTGTTACGGTCATTCTCTCCCTTCCGCAGATTCAAGAAGGGTCTGGCGAAAGAATGTGCACTGTACTGGTTAACCGCTTACGTATAAGCCTGCCCTGCAGGAAAAGTGTGGATAGGTAGACTGACCGGCTCAAAAATGACCTAAACATTATTGACTGGGCTGTTAAACTCCAATACAAACAAACAAACCGGCCCCCGCCCATAGGGGCTTGAAGAAATATATGGGCTGCATGATGCTTCCACGCAGATCTGAATCCGGCCCGCACACTAGTACTGGTAAACCGCTTAGAGGATCTAAGCCTGTCCAGGAACCGCGGTGCGAGGCGGACCGTCCATGCTAATAAACCCTATTGGTTTCATTGGGCGACAGGGCTTGAGTTGTCATTTCATCTCGATGTCGGGTAAAAGTCCCACAAAATTGGAAGCAACGTCTCCAAAATGACCTTTACAGTGTTGACGGGGACGTTAAACCTCAAATCAAACAAACAAACAAACAAACAAACAAACAGAAGCATTGTGACTTTTTCACAAAACTTCGCAGATATGTAGAGCACTATGAGACGTCGTTCAGAACATCCGAACCGTTGCTTTGATATTCCTTCTTTTGGAGTTATTGCCCCTTGAGCATAGCCATCTCTATCATGTACAGTAAAACCGGTCTAATCCGGCCAGCCAGCTCTCCGACTGAGAAAATGTCCGAATTAGACGGGGTTGGAATAGAGAGAATGGCCTACCCAAGTGACTTCAAGATGACTCTGCCCAGTGTAGGTATCCACCAAAGTGTACAGAATGGATACATTGGACAATTGTACACACAAAATTATTTCTTACAAGAGGGCCATAGTGGCCCTGGATCGCTCACCTGATCCTTATTGTAGAAATAAAACATTACGTAATGTAAGGTGGATTGGATGGTTTGAGCAATTTTGGTTTTGACAGTGACCCAAGAAACTTTTCTTTGAAATTATTTTGTATATTTAAGAGTAGAAAAAGTAGAAGTAAAACAAAGATATGGGATCGATACAATTAACTTACTCCACCCATCAAAGACACCAATGGGAAAGAAACACAAACATTAAGCGACCAGACCATAAAGGAAGGCCACACGGACAGTTACTTTCCAACAAAATGGCCATATGGCCATCCAAAATAAAAAGACACAAGTGATACACACAGTAAGTAACAAACAACAACATAAATAAATCGCCACAGAAGAACCGCCTTGGAACGGTCAATTGAAAGACTTACACTTTGGGGGGGGGGGGGGGGGGGGGGGGGGGGGCTTAAATCGACTTTACGTGGCCACAATCCTCTCCCTTACTTCCGTCGCGATTTAGACAAATTATTTGTTCAGTCCGCATGAAGGCCTCCTAACTCAACAGTGCAACATCTCCGCGTGAACACAAGTAATCAAAGAACCACAGAGGTCATTTTAAGGATTCTATATTTTTTAGTTATGGTGACTGGGTGGTAAGGGGCTAGACTTGTCAGAAGGAACATACATGCCAAATATGAAGGCTCTATCTCAAATGGTCGAAAAGTTATGGTACAGTAGGTCAAAGGTCAATGTCAAACGTTTTGTATGGTAGGAAGCCCTTGTCACAAAGAATGAACATGCAAAATATGAAGGCTCTGTCTAAAATGGTTCAAAGTTATGATAAAGTACATGTAGGTCGCAGGTCAAGGTCACACGTCAAAATATTTTTGTATAATCGGGAAGCCCTTGTCAAAAAGAACCTATAAAGCAGGAGGTACTCCAGTTGACTGAGTTATTTCACATCATGTGGAGAAAAGAAACCATCCCCCAAGAATTCAAGGATGCGTCAATTATCCCCCTATTAAAACGGAAAGGGAACCCTCAGATCTGTGACAATCACCGTGGCATCTCTTTATTGTCAATTGCTGGGAATGTCCTTGAAAGAGTCCTACTTAACCGACTAAATGAGCATCTTAAACATTCAGGGCTTCTACCAGAAAGCCAGTGTGGGTTTAGGAAGGACAGGAACAATTGACATGGTCATCACAGCAAGCCAGTTGCAAGAGAAATGCCAGGAACAGAACATGGAGTCTATACGTGACTGTTGACCTCACCAAAGCATTTGACACAGTTAGTCGTGAGGGCCTTTGGAAGATCATGGTGAAGTATGGATGTCCAACCAAGTTCATAGCAATGGTGAGACAGTTCCACGATGGTATGCTTGCACGGGTCCAAAATGATGGTGAGTTTTCAGATCCATTCCCTGTGACAAACGGAGTCAAGCAAGGCTGTGTGTTAGCCCCAACACTGTTAAGCATGATGTTTTCTGCCATGCTCACAAATGCTTTCCAGGATGGTGGCAATGGCATACCTATTAGGTATCGCTTTAATGGGAAGCTTTTCAATCTCAGAAGGTTGCAAGCTAAATCTAAGGTGCAGACAGAGGTGCTAGATGAGTTCCTCTTTGCCGATGACATGGCAAAAGGTGCTCCTATAGAAGAGAAGATGCAAAAAGGTATAGATCAAGTATCCGACTCCTGTGATAGCTATGATCTCACAATCAGCATCAAAAAGACTGAATAGTCTATCAGCCAGCACCTGGTAAGCCTTACAAAGAGCTTACCATCACAGTGAAAGGTCAAAGATTTCAAGTGGTAGACAAGTTCACCTACCTTGGTAGCACACTGTCAAAGTCGTGCACATTGATGATAAAGTCAATGCCAGGAGTGCCAAAGCTAGTGCAGCATTTGGCCGACTACGTGGTAGTGTCTGGGATCGAAGTGGAATCAGACTTGACACAAAACTGAAAGTCTACAGAGCTGTGGTGCTGCCAACACTATCAACATATTGTATGCATGTGAAACGTGGACAGTTTACCAACCGCACGCCAAAAAGACTGAATCACTTCCATACTAGCTGTCTTAGAAAACTCTTAAAGTGGCAAGACAGGATTCCAGACACGGAAGTCCTGAACACGACAGGGATGCAAAGTGTACATACTCTCCTGAAACTAGCACAGTTAAGATGGACAGGTCATGTTACCAGAATGCCTGAGCAACGTTTGCCAAAGCAAATTCTATATGGAGAACTAGAAATGGGCAAAGGATCCCAAGGCGGTCAGTAGAAGCGCTACAAGGACAGCCTCAAAGCCTCCCTCAGGGACTTCAACATTCCAACAGAGTCGTAGGAACAAATTGCACAGGACAGAGCATGTCGCGGGGTCTCATCAAAAGGGATGCCATTGAATATGAGGCAAAACGAATCAATGAAGCTGAGCAGAAACGTGCACAGCGCAAAGCCAGAGCTAAGGCATCACCAACAGAGCTGTCTTCCTCTAGCCTCTGTTGCTCTATTTGCAACAGACAGTTCAGAGTTGTCTCATCAGCCATCTTAGAACACACAAATAGTAACATTTCTCAAATATGATTAAGATTGTTCATTGTCAGTAATGACAGACGAAATATTACATCCCAAATATGAAGTCTCTATCTCAAATAGTTAAAATCTATGGCAATGTAGGTCAAGGTCACAGGTCATTTTTGTATGGGTGGAAGGACATGTCAGAAGGAACATACATACCAAATATGAAGGTTCTATCTCAAATGGTTGAACAGTTATGACAAAGCAGGGCAAAGGTCAAGGGCACGGCTCAAAAAGTTTTGTATGGGTGGGAAGCCCTTGTCACAAAGAACTTACATGCCAAATATGAAGGCTTTTATATCAAATGGATCAAACGCTATGACTAAGTAGATCAAAGGACATGGTCACAGGTCCAATTTTTGTATGGGTGGGAAGCCCTTGTCACAAGGAACATACATGCCAATTTTGAAGAATCATTTTCAAACGGTTCAAACGTTATGATTAAGTAGGCCACAGGTCAAGGTCACTGGTATTGACCTGGGTCTTGTGTGCAACACATCATCCTATGAAGGTGAATATTTCTGCAAAGTAACTTTAAAAAGTCCATCCAGAAATAAGGAAGTTATTGGCCTGTCACGAAGAAAGTCGTTTTTTCACCTTTGACCTCTAAGTATGACCGTGACCTTGGATGTACCGACCTGTCTTGCACGCGACACATCATCTCATGATGGTTAACATTTCTGCCAAGTAACTTCAAAATCCATCAAGGAATAATAATGTTACTAACCGGACACGAAAAAATAAGCCCTTTTTTGACGTTTGACCTTTCAGTATGACCTTGACCTTTGAGGTACCGTCGGCTGCATGATGCTTCCACGCAGAGCTGAGACCGACCCGCACACGAGTACTGGTAAACCGCTTAGGGGATCTAAGCCTGTCCAGGCAAAGCGGTGCGAGTTGGCCCGTCCATGCTTATAAACCCTGTTGGTTTCATTGGGCGACAGGGAGTGAGATGTCATTTCAACTCAATGTCGGGTAAAAGTCCCACAAAATTGGAAGCAACGTCTCCAAAATGACCTTTACAGTGTTGCCTCAAACCAAACAAACTGAGGTACCGTCTTGGATCTTGGGCGCTGCACATCGTCTCATGATGGTTAACATTTCTGCCAATTAATTTCATAATCCATCTAAGAATAAGAAAGTTATTGACCGTACACGAAAATAGGCACCTTTTTTTCCATTGACCTCTAAGCATGACCTTGACTTTGGAGGTACGGACATTTGTCGTCTTGCGCACGACACATCGTCTAATGAAGGTGAACATTTCTGCAAGATTCTTTAAAAAGTCCATCCAGAAATAAAAACGTGATTGACGGAACACGAAAAAAGACCCTTTTTACCTTTGATCTCGGAGGTACCGACCTGGGTCTTGTGCACAACACATCGTCTCATAATGGTTAACATTTCTGCCAAGTAATTTCAAAATCCATCAAGGAATAAGAAAGTTGTTGACCGGACACGAAAAATACCCTTTTTTACCTTTGACCTCTGAGTATGACATTGACCTTGGAGGAACCGAACTAGGTCTTGAGCACAACATATCGTCTCATGATGATTAACATTTCTGCGAAGTAATTTAAAAATCCATCCAGGAATAAGAAAGTTATTGACCGAACACAAAAAGACCCCTTTTTACCTTTGACCTCTAAGAATGACCTTGACATTGGATGAACCGACCTGGGTCTTGCGCACAATACATCAGCTCATCATGGTTAACATTTCTGCCAAGTTATTTCAAAATACATCCTGCAATAAGAAAGTTATTGACAGAACACGAAAAAAGACCCTTTTTGACCTTTGACCTCTAAGTATGACCTTGACCTTGGAGGCACCGACCTGGGTCTTGCGCACAACACAGTCTCTCATGATGGTTAATATTTTTGTCATGTAATTTCACAATCCATCCAGAATTAAGAAAGTTATTGACCGGACATGAAAAAAGGCCATTTTTTACATTTGACCTCTAAGTATGACCTTGACCTTTGAGGTACCAACCTGGGTCATGCGTGCGACACATCGTCTCATGGTGGTTAACATTTCTGCCAAGTAATTAAAAAAAACATTTAAAAATAAGAATGATCAAACACAATTTGCCCATACACACATACACGATTTTGTGACCGACAAACGCCCAAGGGGAATAACTCAAAAAGTATAAATGCAAGAGTTATAGTTCTTGCGCTGTGCACGTCGTCTACTGTGTAATATTCATACGACGTTGCGTGAAGATAGCTTGAAAAGTTTTGAAGTTATAGTGATAGATTTTGGGTCAGAAATGACTTTTTTTGTCTTAACCCTTTCATATGAACGAATCATTGAAATTTGGTCAAACTTAGTACAAGTTTATGACTCTTCGAACATTGAAAGTAACGGATTCTGTGATATTCTTATATATATAATATCATTTATATGTGTATTCACCAGTTTTGCATTATTTGCTGGCTTTCGGCTTACACTTTGTCCGTGTTGGGGAGGCAGGTGGCCGGACCCCCTGACCTTAATCGCGTGAACAAGTCCGTGAAATAAAGACCCCCCTAAACCCCACTTTATATAGAGAAAACTGAGGTTTACGGGGGTACAAATTGTTTTCTTTATTTCTGCTCCGAGGCATTTGTTGTGGGTGCTCTTTAGAACCGCCTCAACGAGTCGGTTCTAACGGGCACCCGGGACCTGTGTTTGGGGTATGGGTAGTGAAAATTTTCATCCTTTTTTGAGGTTTGAAAAAATGCACTATATCACATGGATGTGTTATCGTAATGTTGAAGGGGGGGGGGGGGGGGGGGGGTCTGGTTACCTGTTTTTCCGGCACTGATGAGCCGGCGAGTGATGCAGATAAGATCAATATGTGCACAGGCTTGCTCTAGGTGTGTGGGATCACAGTGATATAGAATTCTCCGGGCGGTACTGTGCCTTAGCTATTATACTCGGCGGAGACTTCCGAATATTTACGAAAAATTAACTGAATTTTGATTGTTTGTAGTTGTGTATTTTAATTCTTTTTGTTATTCTCTGCCTTTTATGGGCGCATTTCATGTATTCAATGTTATGATATGTGATTTGCAAATAAAGTTGAGTTGAGTTGAGCTCTTATATCTACTCTGTAAACAGGGAACTACATGTATTTTGAGATATTTTCCGTAAACTTCACACAAAGGTTAAGCATCATGAGGGGTTCTGCAGGAAATAAGAACTGTAATTATGGTTTTAAATTTGGAGCTTTGGCCCTTTGAACACTGAAAAATCTATTCATGCCAACTTTATTTAGGGAAAGACTAATGCACCTTCACTTTGAATTCCTCTTTGACAGCGTTATGACACTTGATTAATGCACAGGACATAGTCGTTCCATCAGAAAAGCTAAGAGAGCCCTTAAATTGGCATGAATCCACTTTTGCTACAGTAAGCAAGAAAATTGGTTTAGGGCAATTTGGTTTCTGATGGGACGTCAATGTCCTGTGCTTGATGCAAGTGTAGTGGCGGGGCATGATGCAGTGCCTTGTAGCGCCTTTTTCAGACAAAATTGTACTGAATATTTTCTTATTATGAGGCGTTTTAACGAGTATCCACAATCTCCGTTATAGACCAGAGTTACTAACCGCTTGCTATTGCCCACGTCATGAAAAACCCTAGGTACATGTTATTTATAGCAGCGCTAGTCTTCTTCCTGTGACGTCAGAGCGTTGTGTAAAAAGTAGAATCTGGACTTGGCTCGTGTCATGGGGCATTTGCAGACAGTGGATATGTAATCAGGCGCCACATAACGCGGCATAAGCTGGCATAGTGCGGCGTCTGATCAGGTCTACACTGCTTGCTTGAAATACTGGAATTTAAGGGTTACACGAGCAGTTTAAGTATCGATCCAGAACTATTTCCCAGCCTGCACTTAACCGGCCAACCGGTACTCTCAGCTGGGTCGTGAAACAAATTTGTTAAAATTTTAGAACTACAACAAGTCCTGAAGTGTCCACAGTTTTAAATCCCCTGAACCAAAAGTATAGGATGGCAGGCTTCCGTCGATTGTCTTCCGTTGTCTTCTTCTCTGAAATCATTGAGCCAATTTCAATTCAAATTCATATGCAAATTAGACGTGAAGGCAATGATCAGGAATAAATACAATTAACCCACAGCTCCCATCAGAGAGACCAAAGGGAAAGAAACACGTACATGAAATAACTAGACCCTAATGATAACATCAATAGCGGAAAGCCAAAAGGACAGTTACTTTTCCACAAAATGGCCAATTGGCTATCCAGAACAAAATAATATAAGTCATACACACAAAAGACAAACCATAACAAAAATAAACCGCGACAGAAGAACCGCCTTGGAACTCAAGTCCGCGCGAAGGCCTCCTAACTCATCAGTGCAATATCTCCGAGAACACAAAAATCAAATAACCACAGAGATGAAACAACGGTGAAGTCTCGACAGCAAGAAACCACTGAATGATGAAACAAAAGAAAAACAACAGTTAGACTCCGATGGGCCCGACCAGAGACAGAGTATCAGGCACCAACCAACATTACATATAAAATAAAAAAAATTTCTTATTCTCAGTAAGCCTTTACGCTGGAGCCGTCGTAGAATCAGAGGCCTGGCCCATAGGCGTGCAATTAAAGAGGGAAGCAAAGTTGTCAACCGTGATTGGGCTAACTACCATGCATGCAGTCTGTCGTATAACATTTATGTTGTATCCAATCTTTTTATATTGAAGAATGATTTTACGAAATTGGGTGCTGAAATCATTGCAATTATATATTTTTCTGAATTTATATACTAAGTCACCATAAAATTCGGGTTCCGATAGACCTTGTTGCAGAAGAGATTTAAGTCCAATATTGAATTTAGAAATTAAATCGGAACGACGTCTATAACATTTTGAAAAGGACTTGCGTAGTTTATGATACCGATAATCCTGATTAAGAAGTTTAGCAGTTAACAATTTATTACGAGCGTTGAAGTCAGTTCATGACTAGACACTCTGACAAATCGAATTAATTGCGAAATATAAAAACAAAAATAAAAAGCCTCCTGACGGTGGGAGAACGAAAAATTGTTTGAATGGTCCAGTCCATTATGGCCGACATGCCCAGATATGGTAAAAACCTTAAAAAATCATCTCCAGTACCACTGGACAGGTTGTCTTGAAGCTTGGTTTGTAGCATCTGGTGAATGAATACTAACCAGAATCAAAAAATGATGATTCTAGGTTGAACTTGAGATATTTTTCCCTAGGTTTTTCAATGAGAAAAGGGTAAAACAATGCATTTTTTCTCGAAAAATACTGTGGTCTATGACATGAGAATAGGTGCAAAATTAACGCCTATGAATAGCAAAGGTCAAGGTTATTTGGCGATCTTGGTCCAAGGTCGCTTGGATTTGACATTATAAAATACGTTTTCTTTGAAACCACTGGTTGATTATGTCCCCCCCCCCCCCCCACCGGAGGGGAGGGGGACATATTGTTTTCTGTTGCGGATCCCGTCGGCGGCGGCGTAGCCTGTTTGAAGCATTATATCTCGTGAACCTATGGATGGATTTTGACTTAACTTGCATAGACACACCATTAGGATAAGGGAAAAGAGTCATTAGATCTTGGTGACCTTGCCCTCATTTTCAAGGTCACAGCGACCAAAAAAAAACAGTCATTTTTTGGGCCAAAAAGGGCTTGTCTGCACTCCCTCATTAACGAATTGATTAATTATAATCTAACTTAGTTCAATATATCATTACAACAAACCGCAGATTTGATTAGATATTGGTGACCTAGACCTCATTTCCAAGGTCACAGTGACCCCAAAACTCATTATTGTGCCAAAAATGGCTTGTCTGCATTCTGTCTCATTAACAAATTGATTAATTTTCGTCAAACTTGGTACAATATATCATTACAACATACCGCAGATCTGGTTAGAAATTGGTGACCGTGACCTCATTTTCAAGGTCACAGCGACCCAAAAACACATTTTGGGGCCAAAAATGGCTTGCCTGCACTCTATTTCATTTACCAATCGATTAGTTTTAATCAAACGTGGTACAATATATCATTACAACAAACCAAATATTGGGTTAGGTTTTGGTGCCCTTGACCTCATTTCCAAGGTCACAGCGACCCAAAAACAGCCATTTTTGGGCCAAGAATGGCTTGTCTGCACACTATCTCATTAACCACTTGATTAATTTTAGTCACACTTGGTACAATATATCTATACAACATACCGAAGATTTGAATAGATTTTGATGAACTTGACCTCATTTAAGGCCACAGCGACCCAAAAACAGTCATTTTTGGGCCAAAAATGGTTTTACTGCACTCTGTCTCATTAACGAATTGATTAATTTTCGTCAAACTTGGTATAAAATATCATTACAACATACCACAGATATGATTATTATATTTTTGTGACCTTGACCTAATTTTCAAGGTCACAGCGACCCCAAAACAGTCATTTTTGGGCCAAAATTAACGAATTGACCAAATTTCATCAAACCTGGTACAATATATCATTACAACAAACCGCAGTTTTGATTAGATTTTGGTGACCTTAACCTCATTTTCAAGGTCACGGCGATCCCGTACTGGCTTTCTAGGGGAAGCCCTGACTCTTCAGTGTATTCATTCGATTAAGTAGGACCTGAGAATTCCCTTACCGTTTGAATAATTGATAACTGATGCATGTTCGAAAGGGATGACTTCTTTTAGGCACATAATGTGAAAAAAATGTATATCTCTGCCTGGTAGCTCAGTGGTTAGTGCACCCGCTTCTGATACTGGAGATTCCCGTTTCGATCCCCTGCAGAAGTGATAAAATGTCGGTGTCGGAACATGCTCCATTGGCATCATTTGCAGAGATGAATGCCACAAAGTTCAGCGTCCTTCGAGTCGGGGCGTTAATTTGGGACCTAACTAATTGCATGATCACTATGTAGGCTTTCATCCTGCAAATCTGTAGTGTATGTAATTTATGGTCGAATGTAAGGCTGCCACGATTAATAGTATAATCGATTAATCGATCGATAAATTCCACAAAAATGATTATCATTTCTGATTTGCTCTTAATCGATTACTTGATAGGTACAATTTACTACCCAAAGTTATGCCTAAAATAGCTGGATGAGTTGCAAACAGTGCAGACCCTGATGAGACGCCGCATTATGCGGCGTCTCATCTGGGTCTACACTGTTTGCTAAGGCCTGCCTGTTCAAATACACATATGGTAAAGTGCAACATATGGAAAGAGTCATGCTCAGACAGAAAGCCAGACAGGTAAAATAATGACAAAAATCTTAGCGATTACTAATCGATTATCGATCGCAATGGCAGGACTGATAATCGATTATCTTTTCAGCTCCGATTAGCCAGCCCTAGTCGAATGTTACCGATCGCAGTACAGTAGACGGTTAGCTAGGTATTGCTAGATGATAGTTCTACTGATTAATTTCACCGTTTCAGAGACGGTAAGCAGCAGTCACATTCCACATGTGGTAGTCTGTTGAAGGCTTCATCATTGATAGCGGCCCCCGCCCATCGGGGCTTGAAGAAATAAATGGGCTGCATGATGCTTCCATGCAGAGCTGAAACCGCCCCGCACACGAGTACTGGTTAACCGCTTCTATAGAGGATCTGAGCCTGCCCAGGCAAAGCGGTGCGAGTCGGCCCGTCCATGCTTATAAACCCTATTGGTTTCATTGGGCGGCAGGGCTTGAGATGTCATTTCATCTCAATGTAAGGTAAAAGTCCCACAAAATGGGAAGCAACGTCTCAAAATGACCTTTACAGTGTTGACGGGGACGTTAAACCCCAAATCAAACAAATTCATCATTGATAGATGATGGCCGATTAAGGACACTATCGAAATGTTCAGCACATATGTTTTTAGATACATGCAACTTCGCTGTCAGTCAGAAGCTGACTTATAAGTTTGGGTTTAACGACACGTCAACCCTTGCGGATCATTTATGACGTCTCCCAGACAGAGAAAGGGAGAAAAGAAAAGAGATAGAAGGGATAAAGAAAAGAGATAGAAGGGATAAAGAAAAGAGATAGAAGGGATAAAGAAAAGAGATAGAAGGGATAAAGAAAAGAGATAGAATGGATAGTAGAGGAGATGAAAGTGAGGGACAGATGAGAAAGAGGAACATGAATGAAGTGTAGAAACAGAAGACATAACAGCATTCGCCACCCCCTCTATCCTTACCTGCTGTAAGGACAGCAGGCTTTGTCCATCTACTGAACCGAAAAAGAAACGCAACTCCAAATTAAAATGCGAATATTTACAGAAATAATCATGTTTGCAGAAAATCGATTTAATGACGCAATGATTAAATCATTCCTGAATGTCACTACCATAGAGAGTTCAATTTCCAGTGAGAATGTTTGGAACACAAATCCGTTTTGTCATAGAGATAGTCATTTCACAAGATCAAAACATAAGCAGTTAATAGCGAGTATATCCTCCGTTTGCATTCAGTCCTGCACGCACACCCCTGGTCATGGACAGGATTAAACGATTGATCTCTGCCTGGAGAACAGCATTTCACTCCTGTATGAGCGCGAGACGCAAGGCTTAACGCGTTGTTGGCGGCTGGGGGGGGGGGGGGGGCGGCGGTTACGTACGCGCCTATCCAAGACGTCCCACAAATGTTCTATAGGAGAGAGATCTGGACTATACGGAGGCCAGTGCATCACGTCAACGTTGTTTTGCTGAAGAAACGCCATGCTGAGCCTTGCTACATGCACCCGAGCGTTATCCTGTTGAAACGTAACGTTGTGCTGTCGTACATATGGAACAACTTCCGGTCGTAAAACGACGCCAACGTAAAGCTGAACCGTCAATGATCCATCAATGAATACCAGGCGCGTTCTATGACCATAAGATATTCCAGCCCACACCATCAAGCTACCGCCTCCAAATCGATTACGTTCAACCAAATAATTGTCACGATAACGCTCTACGGCACGCCTATACACACGTTGACGACCGTCAGCTCTGTACAACAAGTACCTGGACTCGTCAGAAAACTCGCCACTGACAAAGGGGAAACCGGTTTGGCCTATGTTGTGTGAGCCACGCCATTCTAACCTGACGTCGTCGTGGTGTTAATGGCATACCAACGTACGGACGACGAGGACGTAAGCCAAACTCTCGAAGGCGATTCCTGACAGTATCTACACTTATTCGATTGTTGACAGTCTTGTGCGTTCCTGGTGTCACCTGAGACGTCTCGACGGCTGTACGGTACCGATTACGAAGATGGGTTAGACGGATGTATCGGTCCTGTCGACGTATCGTGACGCGTGGACGTCCACTTCTGGGCCTGTCATTTGTTGTATTTGACGTAGACGCTGGTACAAGCGAGTTATCGTTGATTTACTCACTTGGAAGTTCCTGGCCATGACATGCTGAGGCGTCCCACGTAGAAGCATTTGGACCGCTACGTTACGTTGATCTTACGTCAAACGTACCATATTCCGTTGAGAAATTTTACCGGACTTTTGAAATTTAAACTCCAGGTAACACAATATGCCAATATGATGCGGTTACTGTATACATTTAATGTACTACACGGGGAAATGTTGAAAACAACGAATTGCCAAGTGGAGCGTTAAACTGTACAGATATCGCCCAAATATTTTCTGCATAAGAAAGTTTAAAAAGTATGAAAGTAAATCCCAAAATGATTTTTCAGTCAACCTGATGGTTGCAAGAAAATCTTTTGGGTTAAAAAGTTGCGTTTCTTTTTTGGTCCAATATATATATGCAGAGGAATAATGGATATCATAAAACAATTTTATAGATATCAAGAAATAATATATTACATATCATTGATTACATTTAATGGGATCAAAAATACTGATAATTACAGATATCAATAATATTAATTATAGATATGTGTAATTTGATTTATAGATATCTATAATTTGATTTATAGATATCTATAATTTGACATAGATATCTATAATAAAAATAAAGGATATCAATAGATATAATAATGTAAATTTATATTACATATCATTGGTTACATTTTATGTTATCAAAAATATTGATAATTATAGATATCAATGATGTTATTTATAGATATCTGTAAATTGATTTATAGATATCTAAAATAAAACTATAGATATCTCGAAATTGTATTGAATAGTAAAACGGCACCTCATAAAATTATCCAACCGTAAGCCGATATCAGATGGACGCCCATGAGACGCAAGATACACGTCACCTTTGCCTCACCCTATCACCCTCATGTCAATCAGATTACTAGTTCCATCTGCACTGATGTGAGGGATGGTTCCTGAGCTCTCGGGACCATAAACTGCCTTTAGTGCATCAAAGAAATTCTTCATGCCCTGCAGCTCAGCCAGGGGTCTTGCACTTTAATGAGTCTAGCATTGTCTAAGACGACTGTTAAACTAGGCATCTAAACGGCTGCAGATATCATAAATGAATGTTTGCCTCTTGCTGTCTTGTCTTAAACATCAAGACTCGTGTGCACTTTCTTGCCTTGTGGTCGCCGTGCAGGCTGAAAAGGCAGGCTTAGTTAGTTGACAGTAAAATAGAAGTGAAAGCAATGATCAGGTATCGATGAAAGTAACCAACAGCCTCGTCAGCCTCGATAGCGCAGTGGTTAGCGCGTTCGACTCAAGATCGAGAGGTTGTGCGTTCGAATCCGGCCACCGGTATCGAGGTGTGTCCTTGGACAAGACACGTAATGACACTGCCACACTCCACCCAGGTGTAAATGGGTAGCAGTGGTGTAAAAGCCACTGCCTCTCTCTCGCGCGCGCGTGAAAACACCCGGAATGAAGCTTTCATCGCAATCGAACTAAAATAAATTAGTATAAACTAAATTAACCAACAGCTCCCATCAGAGACACCAAGGGAAAGAAACACAAACAAGAAACAACAAGACGCTAATGGAAACATCACTAGCGGAAAGCCAAAAGGAGAGTTACTTTCCCACAAAATGGCCAATTGGCTATCCAAAACAAAATAATATAAGCGATACACACACTCAAAGACAAGCCACAACAAATATAAACCACGACAGAAGAACCGCTTTGGAACGGTCAGTGAAACAAATTCCACTGGGGTCTTAAATCGATTTTACGTGGCCACAATCCTCGCCCTTACTTCCGTCGCGATTTAGACAAATAATTTGTTCAGTCCGCATGAAGGCCCCCTAACTCAGGGCAACATCTCCGTGGATACAGATATCAATCAACCACAGGGATGAAACAACGGTAAGGACTCGGCAGCAAGAAACCACTGAAATGCTGGAGGAAAGGAAAACCAACAGTTAGACTCCGAGAGTAAAATAGAACTATAAAAGGGTTATCCTTTGGAAGCAAGGAATACACCACAGAACTGAAAAATATGGAGTGTGCATGTTTTCTGGGTCAGACTAGCTAGTTTCGGCCAATTAGGCCTCATCAGTGACCCTCAGATATTTTCAAAATTCCACAATGGAATCAATGATCCCAAAGGACAAGAAAATATAATCTACACTATGATGTATGGCAGTGAGACGTTTTACCGCCGCCACACATTCCCACACACCAGCTGTAGTGAAGTTAAATATGTTCTATAAAAGGGTTATGATCTGTGATCTGTAAAAGCAGCCTGCACCACACATAGTCTTTGCACACCCTGCACACTTCCTCAAGAGGATGAGGTCATTACTGTTGCACAGTCCATACAGGTCCATTCCCTCCCGCCCAGGTTTGGTGGTCTGTGACAACTCTATGATAGGCACAGAACCCAGATCATCGTAGAATTTGTCTGTTACCTAATCTGGCTCGGGACATCATTGTGGGTGCATAGGCACTTACAATAGTTTCATGCCTCTCACCAGATGAGGGAAGTCTCAGGCTCAATCAGGCGGACATTTATGCCTTTTGGAAGTCCTGAGAGCTTGCTAGCAATTTGTGGTTTGATTGCGAGTGTTCTATAAAAAGGACAATCCTTTGGTAGCAAGGACTTAACCCAGAACTGAAAACCGCGAGTGCACCCACTACTGCTTCATTCTGCTCTTCTTCAGAAACAGTGTAGCCAGCGCCCACTTTTTTAAACCATTCCTCTGTAAGACGAGTCTCACACGAGCTGCAATCTAGACTTTGTACCTTTTGGATGTCCTGAGGGCTTGCTGATAATTTGTGATTTGATGGCGAGTGATCTATAAAAAGGGCAATCCTTTGATAGCAAGGCCTTAACACAAAACTTAAAACCGCGAGTTCACCAAGGGCGAGGATTGCGGACGCGTTAAATCGATTTAAGCACCACCCCACCCCCACCCCGAGAAATTCTTTTCACTGACCGTTCCGCTATTGATGTTACCATTAGGGTCTAGTTGTTTCATTTTTGTGTTTCTTTCCCTTTGGTGTCCCTGATGGGAGCTTCGGGTTAATTGGTATCGATCCCTGATCATTGCCTTCACTTCTATTTTGTACCGGTCAAGGTCTCTGCCAACAAGATCTGTTCTTCGCTGTGGTCTATCACATCTAGTACTGCCATCCAAAGTGCGCATATTCCATTATCGGATTGCCATAGAGATTACTTTTGTCTTCTTTCATATTGATCGACCGCACCTTTTCTGGTCCCTTCCCCATGCTAAGGGGATGAGCAGTCCTATAATGAGGTCTGGTCTGTCACTCAGTTCGGTTGCCGAATTCCACATAATGCCTAGCGACCAAAAAGAACCTAGCCGCTTTTATCACAGGCACTTGTAGCATAGAAAAAATTCCCCACCCTTATTATCTATCAAGGTAGAGGTAGGATTTTTTTGTATGAAACAAGTGCCTGTGGCTTTTATGCAGGTCCACAAATGCAGCTTCCAATGATTCCAGAGCTTCACGTGTGGTTTTCATATGTGTGCATGCTATGACTGTGTTAATATCATATCATATTTTCATATATTGCAATACACACCGTTATTAATGGGCGGGGCGATATTGAGATGTTGAGATGTGTATTATCGACTTTTTTTTAAGAAGTCGATAATACACATTTCAACATCTCAATATCACCCCCGCCCATCGGGGCTTGAAGATGGGCATCATGATGCTTCCACGCAAAGCTGAAACCGACCGCACATGAGTACTGGTAAACCGCTTAGAGGATCTAAGCCTGTTCAGGCAAAGCGGTGCGTGTCGGAGCGTCCATGCTTATAAACCCTTTTGGTTTCATTGGGCGGCCGGGCTTGAGATGTCATTTTCATCTCAATGTCGGGTAAAAGTCCCACAAAATTGGAAGCAACGTCTCCAAAATGACCTATACACTGGTAATTGCAGCAGTCACTTTGACACCTATAGGCGAAGCTACTGAAACACTTCATTTTTTTTATTTTATTTTATTTTATTTTATTTTTTTTTTTTTTTTTTGCAATGAGGTTTAAAGTTCCCGTTAAAACTGTGTCACTTTGACGCCTTTGCTTCCGATTTTGTGGAACTTTTACCATTGAGATTAAGTGACATCTCAAGCCCTACCTATCAAAGAAACCGTTAGGGTTTAAGGGACGGACTGACTCTCGCCACGTTTCCTCGGCATGCTAATATGTACCTTACCAGTACTGAAATGTTTGGTCGGTTTCAGTTCTGCGTGCCTGCAACATGCAGCCCAATCTAATTCTCCAAACACGTTGTGTGTGGGAGGGGCGCAAACAGATCATTGTGTAATGGATTTTATTAATGTATCAGCTATCTGCAACATTGCTTCATACCAAGTAGATACGTGTATACATATGGCCCGGAAAATCGCTGACAGCAATAATAAATCCGAATATAAGCTTAAACATACCAAAATAGCATATCGAAAACACTATCAAGAATATCTTTCGAAAATAGAAGTGAATGCAATGATCAGGAGTAGATACAATTAACCCACAGGTCACATCAGAGACACCATAGGAAAGAAACACAAACATGAAACAACTAGAAACATCATGAGCGGAAAGCCAAAAGGACAGTTACTTTCCCACAAAATGGCCAATGGGCTTTCCAAAGCAAAATAGTATAAGCTATGCACACACTCAAAGAAAAGTTCTGAATATCAAAACAAATGCACAGACATCAAGTAGGGTGTTTTCAACTCACTCGTTGAAATATGTCTGGGTTCCACCTCAAAAACGTAAAAAAGAAGGAAGTCCTATGTGTCTTGTACAAAAAGTAGTTCCAGCTGAAGAGATTTATTTCCCCGGCTTAGAGGAAATAGTTCTTCAAGCAAAAAGGAAAACACCAAATTTATGTCTGGTAGAAATAGTATTTCTCTGGTATGTAATATATCGTTTTATTACATACCTACTGTAGGAAAATTACAATAGAATCTTTCAATACAAGCTCATTTTTTCGCTATTTTGATGGCACAGTCAATGGATTTTTGGCACTGCCTTTCCATATTGGCACTGCTCCACTCTGTTACTATAGCAACAGAACGTTAATGCCGTACTCATTAAGCTTCAAAATGGCCGCAGAAAAATCAATGTCAACCCGACTTCTGGACCTAGACGGAGCGACAGAAGACAGTGATAACAAAAGATTTTGAGAAAAGTCTGATATTACGTGGCAGGCATGAAAAATGAAAAAAAAAAAAAAATACTTTTTAACAGAAGTTCACTCACGATTGGGAAACATTGTGAAGGGCGTTGTCTTCAAGCACAGCAGGGATGTCCCGACATTTGAAACAATAAGGTCTTGCCAACAACCTTAAACGAACAGATCCCTTCACTTATGAGGAGCTGGAAATTGTGCGGAAGAAATCTGTGAGAGGGAAAAATTTCCCCAAAAGTTGTCTTCTATTTTAACGTAAACGTTGTTGTTGTTGTATATCTATAAGGCATTTTATCGCTGCCAATAATCTCCTGGTACTTAAGTAAGTCACTTGTACATTTCACTATGTGAAAAACACATGCTACTTATATTACAATGCACTTTAAAATCTTTTTGTGCTCCTGATGAATTCCATCAGTGCATCTGTCAGTTCCTACCTTCCTTGCTTACTAATGTCCTCAGTCATGCCCGTCAACACTTTCAGGTTAATGTCTGTTACCAATCTCACATCCACCCTGCCCAGAAACTCTTCAACAGTATGCTCTAAAGTATCCCTTTCTGATTTAAATCTGTGACAGTGGAACAGAAAATGATCTACATTCTCTTTCATGTTGCATGTCCCGCAGAAACTTGACAGATCTTTGTTTAACTTTGCCTGGTGATCATTTAAGATTGAATGTCCACACAGTGACTGATTTACTGCAGAGAAAGTCCTTCTGTCCCTATCTCCATGACAGATCCTTTTTCCCACTTCCCCAAATATTTCCTGCAATACGTTCACTTTCTCTGAGCACTTGTATCTTCTTTCCCATTTTTCCTTTCCCTGTGATTTACACTCCCGTACTGCTTCTTTCTTGTCCAGGGTCGGTTTTACCTCATTGTTTTTAATCATTTCTGATGCTGCCGCCTTCGCCTGTTGATCTGCCAACTCATTCCCCTCAATATCTTTGTGTCTCGGCACCCAATGAACTTTGACAATATTCTCCCTATACCATACCTTTGCTAAACTCTCCTTGATACTGAGAACTGTTTCAATCTTGTTAGTTGGCATTTCAGTACTGAAAGCAGTCATAATAGCTGGTTGACAATCGGTCAGAATATGGACTACTCTGCCTTTGAAGTCTAGATCAGCCAAGAATTCTAGCCCGATCTGTATACCTACCAATTCTCCAGTATAATTGTTACCTATAGGAGAAACTCCCTTGTTCATCAAAACTGGTGTGCTGGAGTAACCCTCTAGGTAGACCACAGCACCAGCTCCAGTCGGACCAGGATAACCTAATGCTGATCCATCTGTGAACATCAATACATCATTTTTATCACAATTGCTTAGAAGCTCTAATATATTTTTTTCTGTTCATCCTTGGAGAATGTGAATTCTTCCTTGTGTACACTTCCTGTCTCTTTGATGAGCCCCATCAATTCCTTGGTATACCTGAATTCCTTCTCAATGTTCTCAAACTCTAACATTACCTTCAATTCCCTAAACCTGGACATCAATAAATGAAAAATAGTAGCTCTTCTACCCACAGTCTTATCCCCCTCTATCCATTCATCAAATTCTTCCCTGAGAGGATCATCTTCATACTTGGCACTGATTATGATCACTTCTTGTGCTTGTCTTAGCTGCTTGTAAACAACCACCGCGACCGACTGCTACACACGGAATCGATTATGCAGTAGCTTGATGAATGACACTAAGAGCCTTTAAAATTAAAATGGTCTTCAAATAAGCACAAAACATTCTGTAAAATACCTTAAAAAACATTCTTTGAACTGCAGAAATTCTGTATTTAAAATGGCGGGTTGTTTTTGTTTTGAAACTTACAGTTGCGACGTCACTTGTGACGCAATTTGTTGCGCGCACTACTATGTTACTGTTTTACCGTGAGCACGGTTAGTGTAGGCCTACTAAAAAGTTATATAATTTAAAAGGATTTTTTTTCGGCGGATACCGAAAATATATCCTCAACACACTCGATTAAACGTTCCCGGCATCAACCTTTAAAAAGTAAGTATTCTCTTTGCCTTCATTTCTTCACGTTGCAATATAACTATGCTATATAAATGATGTAATAAAGAGGTTATGATATGGTTAAATTGTGCCTCAACGTCATATTGGCACCGGAAGTCATATTGGCCCTCGGGCTAAAGCCCTCGGGCCAATATGACATACCGGTGCCAATATAACTTAGAGGCACACCTTTATCATATAATAACCTCTATTTATTCAATCTTTTCATATGCATATGTTATGTATATTTATTGGAAAGGTTCCTCAGGTTATTGTAACTGCAGGTTAGTACACTAGTGAAAATTAATTCATATCATAGCGAATCTGGAAGTAGAGAAGCTAAAATGTTGTAAGTTGTATGTTATGTATTAATGTCTTCTGTAGACATTGGTGAGTGTCAGAAACGTCTTCTATATGCGTATGTATAAAGGAGACTATATATTCTCCTCTGAATTTAAACCATGATGTAGTGTGTAAATTAATATATATTGAGCCCTTATAGCATCGTTTGTCATCTCTTCTTAATGTGTCTTTGTAAGAAATATCATTGTGTTGAATTATTTGAGCTGCATGATTTTATGCTTGCTGTGTTTGTTTGTATTGGAGTTTAACTCCAATTACAAGTATTTGTATTGGAGTTTGTTTGTATTAGAGTCAACACTTTTAGGTCATTTTTGAGCCGGTCAGTTTACCTATCAACACTTTTTCTTATACGTAAGCGGTTAACCAGTACAGTGCACATTTTTTCGCCAGAAACTGACGACTGCCCTTCTTGAATCAGTGGAAGGGTGAAAATGACCGTGGAAAATATTTCATGATCAATCTCCGCAAACGAATGTTGTCGACCCCGGCCGGTATCTAACCCGCGTCCTCCTGAGCACCAGTCAGACGCGCATCCGACTGAGCTATCGAGGTCGGCGATTTTATGCATGCATTAGAGCAGCTCTCACACAGGGTTTGTAGTACGAGTAGTTTTTTCTTTACAAACTCTTTTCATATGCGTATTTATTATGTATATTTAACATTAGTATCAGAACTGCACTCGTCAGCATGAAAACAAAAACAGAATAAACAGAAGTCAATAAAAGGTCTTTAACGCCCCCACCACCACCATCCCGGTAGCATTTGTTTGTTTGATTTGAAGTTTTTAACGTCCCCGTCAACACCGTGAAGGTCATGTTGGAGACGTTGCTTCCAATTTTGTGGGACTTTTACCCGACATTGAGCTGAAATGACATCTCGAACCCTGCCGCCCAATGAAACCAATAGGGTTGATAAGCACAGACGCACCGACTCGCCAATGCATGGGCAGGCTTAGATCCTCTAAGCGGTTTACCAGTATTCGTGTGCGGGACGGCTTAGCTTTGCGTGGAAGCATCATGCAGTCCATCTATTTCTTCAAGCCCCGATGGGCGGGGGCTATCCGGTAGCATTTGAACCGTTTGAGATAGAGCCTTCATATTTGACATAGTTTCTTTTGACAAGGGTTCCACTCATACAAACGTCTTGGCCTGTGACTTATTTTGTCATATCTATTGAATAATTTGAGATAGAGCCTTCCTATTTGGCATGTAGATTTCTTGTGACAAGGGCTTCCCACTCAAACACAAATTGTACCTGTGACCTTAACTTGTGACCTACTTTATCATAACTTTTTAATGGTTTGAGATAGAACCTTCATATTTGGCATTTAGGTTCTTTGTGACAAGGGCTTCCCGCTCATACAAGAAATTTTGACCTGTGATGCTGACCAGTGACCTACTTTAGCTTGACGTTTGAACCATTTGAGATAGAGCCTTCACATATGGAATGCAGTTTCCTTGAAACAAGGGCCTCCCATCCATACAAATATTTTGACCTGCAGCCTTGACGTTGACTTGCGACCTACTTTATCATAACTTTTAAATCATTTGAGAAAGAGCCTTCACACTGGCATGTAAGTTTCTTCTGACAAGGGTTTCCCACTCATTCAAAATTTTGACCTGTGACCTTGACCGGTGACCTATTTTACCATTTATTTTAGACCGTTTGAGATAGAGCCTTCATATTTGGCATGTAGGTTCCTTTTGAAAGGAACTTCCCACTCATATAAACAATTGACCTGTGACCTCGATCTGTGACCTATTTTATCATAACTTTTGAACGGTTTGAGATAGAGCCTTCATATTTGGCATGTAGCTTCCCGCTCGTACATAATTTTGACTTATGACCTTGACCTTTGACCTACTTTAAAAAAAATGACCTCAAAGTCTAAATTCAGATGCCAATCCTCTCCACCCCCTCCACCTTAGTCACAATGAGGATTTTAGTTACACTGAGCTGGTTCATCTCCGCCTGGTGCACTAGGACTTGACCCTCATTATGTCCTCAAGGAGCCCAGATAGTGTCATACAAGTCAGCTCTGTATTATCAAAGGAAACTACTGACCCATACGTCTGGCTTCTCATGCCAACTCCCGACAACTCCCGACCCTACCCGCACCCCACCCACATCCTCACCCCTTGCCCCTTGTCACCACGAGGCATTGTAAGTTATACAGAGCTGGTTCATCTCCGTCTGGTACACTAGGGCCTGACCCTCAATGCCCAGATAGTAGCATACAAGTGAGCTCTGTATTGTCAATGGGAACTTTTGAAAGACTTCTTCCTCAGAAAAAAATTAAAAGGAATGTTCTATGGGTGACCCTCTGACAAAATTGCTCAAAATCCTTTTCGCTCCTCTGAACGTGGTAGTCACCAGAGCGAAATATAAAATGACTTCTACGCCTAACCAGCTGGACTGATTTTGAAATAATAATTTCACAGAAATATGTTTTGGGTGTTCAAACCATCCACTCCACCTTATTTTACTTTCCATAATATTTGTACAATAATGATCAGGTGAGCAATCCATGGCCTTCTTTGTTTTCATCAGGATTATCTGCTTTCCTGAGTTATGGCCTTTTGAAAAAAAAAATATGTAGATGGAATCAGCAAATTATCTCAAGAGCTATTGAAACTATAGCCCTGAAACCTGGTGACTAGATTGGTATTGCTGAGTAGATGAACTCATTAACTTTTGAATAAATTCCAAAATATACTTCAGGAGTTATGGCCCTTTTGTAAATAAGTGCATTTTTCATTGCATGCTTTTTATGCATAGCATTTTGAAATTTCATATATGGATCCCTTGCGAAAAAAATAGTTGACCTATTTTTTCTTCTTAACGTGCCTGTGTCCCTTTTCCGAGGGATTTTCCCTTCGAAAAAATTTTGATGAAAACTGTTCAGTAAAATATCTCAAAAACTATTCAAGCTAGAGCCTTGAAAGTTAACGAATAGACTGGTAGTGGTGAGTACATGACCTAATTAACTTTTGAATAAATCCCGAAAAATATACTTAGGAAAATAAGTTTAGCAATTTTTATATTACCTCTAATTTCGCTCTTGTCTGGATCTAAAATAGAACCAAATTTTTACACATCAGTATTCAAAGTATTGGCTATGAAAAATTTCAAATTTGGTTTGAGAAAAGCACAAGATACACCCGCTGCATAACGTCAGTCAACTGACATCAATTATCAGTATCTGGTATGCCCACCATCGGAGTCCACAACAGCCCCACACCGTCTTCTCATGCTCAAAATAAGCCTTCAAACCACATCCATGTGTATGCAATTCCATTCCTATTAAAGAACATGTTCAAGGCCCCTTACGTCGTTGACGTCAGGTCTTCCGAGATGGTCCCAGAGGTGCTAAATAGGCGAAGTATCCGGTGATCTTGCTGGCCAGTCTAACACATTCATATTAGTTACCTGCAGAAAGTCCATTGTATGACGTGCAACATAGGGGCGTGCGTTATCCTGCTGAAAAATCGTGGCGTGTCCTTGAAGTAAGAAAGGCAGTAACCCAGGCCGAACAATTTAATCACAGCATCGGACGGCATTCAAGTTTCCATGACCTGTCACTAAGTCTGTTTTGGCCCGATGCGAAATTCCGCCCCAAACCATAACGCTACCGCCCCCAAAACGGTCACGTGCACGGCGTGAATTGAGGAGAAATTCCGCCAAATGTTCGTGGCAGCGAGAAAAGCGTGAATAAAATACAGAATTAGTGAGTTTGGTATCAGAATTGACTTATAAGACATATTTTATTAAGTTAGTTTCAAAATGTGGGTCGAAAAAGTTGCTAAACTTATTTCCCTTAGTATACTTCATGAGTAATGGCACTTTGAAAATTTCGGTATTTGTACATTGAATGACTTAAGAGCCAGGTTTGCTAGGGTTTTGAAAGTCCATATATGATTTCCTCATGTAAAAAGAGTCATGGCCGTTTGAAAAAGTTTGAATGGAAACTTTTCAGCAAAATTTCACGAAAACTAGAAGCTACTAGAAACTTGAAAGTTGATGAATGGATTGGCAGCAATGAGTAGATCACCTGATTAACTTTTGAATAAATTCTAGAAAATACCTCATGGGTTATAGCCCTTTGTAACTTTGGGCCTTTGTACATTGCATGCTTTGTGTTGCATAGCAAAGTTTAGAACCATCTCTGCTAGGGTTTTGAAATTTCATATATCGTTTCCTCATAAAAAAAAATAGCTGACATGTATATTTCTCATCCGGATTCTACCACTTTCCTGAGTTATTGGCCTTTGAAAAAATTTGGATGAAATCTTGTCAGGAAAATATCCCATGAACTAGTCAGAAGCTACAGCTTTGAAAGTTGATGAATGGCTTGGTAGTGATGAGCAGATGAACTTTTGAGTAAAATATTAAAATTACTTCCTGAGTTTGGGCCCTTTGTAAATTTCGGCATTTGCACATCGCATGCTTTGTGATGCATCGCATAACTTTAGAACCATGTATGCTAGGGTTTTAAAATTTTATATATGGATTTTTCATGAAAAAATAGCCGACACGTACTTTTTTTTATCTCATCAGGATTATGCTCCTATCTTGAGTTATGGTCCTTTGAATAGATTTGTATGAAATCATGTGAGCAAAATATCTCTTGTGAGCAAACATATTGCCGCTAGAGTCTCAAAAGTTCATAAACATTCCGAAAAATACTTCATGACGTATGGCCCTTTGTAAATTTCGACATTTGTACATAGAGGATCTTACATGAGTGTTCATGTATTATTGGATTTATTAAACGAGTTGAGGGGAAGGGATAAAATGCGAGGCTCTGCCGAGCATTTTATCCCTTTTCCTCAACGAGTTTAATAAATTCAATAATACATGAGCACGAATGCAAGATTCTATTTATCATATGGCATTTAAAACGCATTTTATTCACGATAGTTTGCAAAAATATCAATATTCCGCCATTAGTAAACGCGACGTCGTTAAGGACGTCGTACATTTAACGTTACGGGACGTATCTAGCTAATTTGCATATTTAATCCACTAGTGGATTATCGAAAATATTACATGGCGTTATTACACTCTCAGACGCGACGTCATATGATAAATTCTATACTTTGTGATGCAAAGCATAACTTTAGAACCAAGTATGCTGGGGTTGGAAATTTCATATATGGGTCCCTCTTGAAAACATATCTGACATGTATTTTAGCTAACCTGACCGAAGGTCATGGTAAGCTTTTGTGACCGTGAGATGTCCGGCGTCGTCGTCCGTCGTCCGTACGTAAACTTTCCTTGTGAACACTGTAGAGGTCACAGTTTTGGGCCAATCATCATCAAACTTGGTCAGAATGATCATAGAGACAATATCTCGGTTATGTTTGAATATGGGTCATGTCTGGTCAAAAAGTAGGTCAGTAGGTCATGTCATAGAAAAAACTTGTGAACACACTAGAGGCCACAGTTTTGGTCCGATCATCATCAGTCTAGCTCAGAATGATCATCTTGACAATGTCTCGGTCAAGTTCAAAAATGGGCGATGTTGGGTCAAATCGTAGGTCAGTATGTCAAATCATAGAAAAACATTGTGAACATACTAGAGGCCACAGTTTTGGTCCGATCATCGTCAATCTAGCTCAGAATGATCATCTTGACAATATCTCGGTGAAGTTCAAAAATGGTTCATGTTGGGTCAAAAAAGTAGGTCGGTATGTCATATCATAGAAAACCTTGTGCACACACTAGAGGCCACGGCTTTGGTCTGATCATCATCAAACTTTATAGACGTCATTCTGATTTAATTTCAAAATTCAATATTGGAGTTAAATCTCTTCTGCAACAAGGTCTATCGGAACCCGAATTTTATGGTGACTTAGTATATAAATTCAGAAAAATATATAACCGCAATGACTTCAGCACCCAATTTCGTAAAATCATTCTTCGATATAAAAAGATCGGGTACAACATGGATGTTATACGACAGACTGCGTGCATGGTAGTTAACCCAATCACGGTTGGCAACTTTGCTTCCCTCTTAAATTGCACGCCGGTGGGTCAGGCCTCAGATTCTATGACGGTTCCAACGTAAAGGCTTGTTGAGAATTAGAGAGATCTAATTCAAGGTAATGTTGGTTGGTGCCTGATGCTCTGTCTCTGTTCTGGCCTATCGGAGTCTAACTGTTGGTTTTCTTTTGCTCCAGCATTTCAGTGGTTTCTTGCTGTCGAGTCCTCACTGTTGTCTCACCTCTGTGGTTCTTTGATTATTTGTGTTCACGGAGATGTTGCACTGAGGAGTTAGGAGGCCTTCATGCGGACTGAACAAATTATTTGTCTAAATCGCGACGGAAGTAAGGGCGAGGATTGTGGCCACGTAAAATCGATTTAAGCCCCCCAGTGGAAATCTTCCACTGACCGTTCCAAGGCGGTTCTTCTGTGGCGGTTTATTTATGTTGCTGTTTGTTACTTACTGTGTGTATCACTTGTGTCTTTTTATTTTGGATGGTCATATGGCCATTTTGTGGGAAAGTAACTGTCCTTATGGCCTTCCTTTGTTTAGGTTTCCATCATGGTCTGGTCGCTTCATGTTTGTGTTTCTTTCCCTTTGGTGTCTTTGATGGGTGGATCAAGTTAATTGTATCGATTTCTGATCTTTGTTTTACTTCTACTTTGCTCAGCATGATCATCTTGACAATATCTCGGTCAAGTTCGAATATGGGTCATGTCGGGTCAAAAGGTAAATAAAAATCAAAAATGAGTTCCTATAAGAGCAATGAAAACATTCATAAGAAAGAAGATGGGTCATACTACGTAGTTTCGGCTAATAAAAAGTAGAAGTAAAACAAAGATCAGGAATTGATACAATTAACTTACTCCATCCATAAAAGACACCAAAGGGAAAGAAATACAAACATTAAGCGACCAGACCATAATGGAAACCTAAACAAAGGAAGGCCATATGGACAGTTACTTTCCCACAAAATGGCCATATGGCCATCCAAAATTAAAAGACACAAGCGACACACACAGCAAGTAACAAACAACAACATAAATAAATCGCCACAGAAGAGCCGCCTTGGAACGGTCAGTGGAAGATTTCCACTGGGGGGCTTAAATCGATTTTACGTGGCCACAATCCTCGCCCTTACTTCCGTCGCGATTTAGACAAATAATGTGTTCAGTCCGCATGAAGGCCTTTAAGCCTCATCAGTGACTCTGTAATGATCCGGCAAAGAAAGCCAGAGGAAACATACTGCAATTTTGCCAATTTCGAATAGGCAGTCGATACAAAGACTGATATAAATCAAATTGGGGTCCAAAAAATTAAAAACCTGTCTAGAATATGAGTCTAAACCAATACTTTATTTCTGATTTCTCAGAATATTCACGCTGATCTCAAAGGACCAAAAGTAAAATATAAACTACACTATGGTTGATGTACGGGGAGACGTTTTACGGCCGCCACACGGCACAACACCAGCTGCAGTGAAGGCAAATAAAAATCAAAAATGAGTTCCTTTAAGAGCAATGAAAACATTCATAAGAAAGAAGATGGGTCATACTGCGTAGTTTCGGCTAATAAAGCCTCATCAGTGACTCTGTAATGATCCGGCAAAGAAAGCCAGAGGAAACATACTGCAATTTTGCAAATTTCGAATAGGCAGTCGATACAAAGACTGATATAAATCAAATTGGGGTCCAAAAAAATTAAAAACCTGTCTAGAATATGAGTCTAAACCAATACTTTATTTCTGATTTCTCAGAATATTCACGCTGATCTCAAAGGACCAAAAGTAAAATATAAACTACACTATGGTTGATGTACGGGGAGACGTTTTACGGCCGCCACACGGCACAACACCAGCTGCAGTGAAGGCAAATAAAAATAAAAAAATGAGTTCCTTTAAGAGCAATGAAAACATTCATAAGAAAGAAGATGGGTCATACTACGTAGTTTCGGCTAATAAAGCCTGTATGTCAAATCATAGAAAAAAAACTTGTGAACACACTAGAGGCCACGGTTTTGGTCCAATCATCATCAATCTAGCTCAGAATGATCATCTTGACAATATCTCGGTCAAGTTCAAAAATGGGCCATGTTGGTTCAAAAAGTTGGTCAGTATGTCAAATCATAGAAAAACCTTGTGCACACACTAGAGGCCACAGTTTTGGTCCGATCATGATCAAACCTACTCAGAATGATCATGTGGACAATATCTCGGTCAAGTTTGAATATGGGTCATGTCGGTTCAAAAAGTAGGTCAGTAGTTCAAATCATAGGAAAGCCTTGTGGACACACTACAAGCCACAGTTTTGGTCCGACCATCGTCATTGTAGCTCAGAATGATTATCTTGACGATATCTCTGTCGAGTTCGAATATGGGTCAAGTCGGGTCAAAACGTAGGTCAAAGGGTCAAATCGTAGAAAAGCCTTGTGAACAAACTAGAGGCCACAGTTTTGGTCCTATCATCATCAGCCTGCTTAGAATCATCATCTTGACAATATCTCGGCCAAGTTTGAATATGGGTCAGGTCGGGTCAAAAAGTAGGTAAGTAGGTCAAATCATTGAAAAGCCTTGTGAACACACTAGAGGTCACAGTTTTGGTCCAATCATCATCAACTTGCTCAGAATGATCAGCTTGACAATATCTCGACCAAGTTTGAATATGGGTCATGCCGGGTCAAAAAGTAGGTCAGTAGATCCATTCATAGAAAGACATTGTGGTCAAACTGGAGGTAACAGGTTTGGTCTGATCATGATCAGTCTTGCTCAGAATGATCATCTTGACAATATCTCGGCCAAGTTTGAATATGGGTCAAGTCGGGTCAAAAAGTAGGTCAGTAGGACAAATCATAGAAAATCTTGTGAACACACTAGAGTCCACAGTTTTGATCCGATCATCATCAATCTTGCTCAGAATGATCATCTTGACAATCCGTCTCCGTGTGACCTTAGTTGTTGGTGGGACGTAAAACTCAAACACTCACTCATCTTGACAATATCTCGGTCAATTTCGAATATGGGTCATGTCAGATCAAAAAGTAGGTTTGAAGGTCAAATCATAGAAAATCCTTGTGAACACTCTGGAGACCACATTCTAATTATCATAAATCTTGCTCAGGATGATCATTTTGACAATATCTTGGTCAAGCTCGAATATGGATCATGTTGAATCAAAACGTAGATCAGTAGGCCATTTTGTCATAACTTTTGAACCGTTGGAGATAGGGCCTTTATATTTGGCCTGTAGGTTCCTTGTGACAAGGTCTTCACACTCATACAAAAAAAATTGAACTGTAACATTAACCTTGACCTGTGACCTACTTCATCATACCTTTTGAACCATTTGTGATAGAGCCCCTTCATATTTTGCATGTATGTTCCTTGTAACAAAGTCTTCCCACCCATAAAAAACTTTTGATCTATGACCTTGACCTCTGACCTACTTTGTTATAACTTTTGAAGCATTTGAGATAGAGCTTTCATATTTGGCATGTATGTTTATTGTGACAACGGCTTCCTATTCATACAAAAAATGACCTGTGACATTGATATTGACTTGTGACCTACTTTATGATAACTTTTGAACAGTGTGATATAGAGCTTTCATATTTGGCATGTATGTTGCTTGTGACAAGGTCTTCCCATCCATACAAAAATTTTGACCTATGAACTTGACCTTTGGCCTTCTTTGTCATAACTTTTGAAGCATTTGAGATAGAGCCTTCATATATGGCATATAGGTTCCTTGTGACAAGGGCCTCCTATTCATACAAAAAATGACATGTGACCTTGACCTTGACATGCGACCTACTTAATGATAACTTTTGAACCGTTTGAGATAGAGCCTTTGTATTTGGCACGTATTTTACTTGTGACAAGGACTTCCCATCTATACAAAAATTTTGACATTTTACCTTGACCTTTGACCTACTTTGTCATAACTTTTGAACCATTTAAGGCAGAGTAGAGCCTTCATATTTGGCATGTCGGTCCCTTGTGGCAAGGGCTTTCAACTCATGCAAAACATTTTGACCTGTGACCTTGACCTTAACCTATGACATACTTAATAATAACTTTTGAACCGTTTGAAATAGATCCTTCATATTTGGCATGTTTGTTCCTTGTGACAAGGGCTTCCCACCCATACCAAAAATTTGACATATAACTGGCCTTTGACCTACTTGGTCCTAACGTTTGAACCATTTGGCATAAAGCCTTTATATTTGGCATGTATGTTCCTCTTGACAAGGGCTCCCCACTCATACAGAAATTTTGGACCTGTGTCCTTGACCTTTGGCCTACCTTGTCATAACTTTTTGACCATTTGAGATAGACCCTTCATATTTTTTATGTAGGATCCTGGTGACAAGGGCTTCCCATCCATACAAAAGTATTGACCCGTGACCTACTGTATTATAACTTTTGAACCATTTGACATAGAGCTTTAATATTTGGCATGTAAGTTGCTTGTGACAACACTCGTAGAAACATGTTTGACCTGTGACCTTGACCTTTGGCCTACTTTGTCATAAACCATTTGAGATACAGCCTTCATATCCTGCCCAGGCAAAGCGGTGCGAGTCGGACCGTGCATGTTTATAAACCCTATTGGTTTCATTGGACGACAGGGCTTAAGATGTCATTTCATCTCAATGTCGGGTAAAAGTCCCACAGATTTGGAAGCAACGTCTCCAAAATGACCTATACAGTGATGACGGGGACGTTAAACCTCAAATCAATCAATCATAAATCAATCATATTTGGGATGTAGATTCATTGTGACAAGGGCTTCCCACTCATTCAAAAATATTTTGACCTGTGACCGTGACCTGCGATCTACTTTATCATGACTTTTGAGCCATTTGAGATAGAGCCTTCATATTTGGCGTTTTTGTGATGAGGGTTTCCCACCCATACAAAAAGTTTGACCTGTTACCTTGACCTTTGACCTACTCTATAAAAACTTATGAACCTTTTGAGACAGAGCCTTCTTATTTGGCATGTATGTTCCTTCTGACAAATACAAAAATTTGGACCTGTGACATTGACCTGTGACCTACTTTGCCATAACTTTTGAACCATTTCAGATAGAGCCTTTATATTTGGCATGTAGGTTCCTTGTGACAAGGGCTTCCCATCCATACAAAATTTCTGACCTTAATTGACCTTTGACCTTTTGTCATAACTTTTGAACCATAAGATAGAGATTTCGTATTTTGGCCTGTATGTTCTGGCGACAAGGTCTTTCCGCTCATGCAAAAAAAAACCCCAAAAACATTGACCTGTGACCTTGACCTTGACCTGTGACCTAATTTATCAAAACTTTTGAACCATTTGAGATTGAGCCTTTATATTTGACATGTATGTTCCGTGTGACAAGGGCTTTCCACTCATCTACACAGTTTGACCTGTGACCTTGACCTTTGACCTACTGTGTCATAACTTTTGAACCATTTGAGATAGGGCCTTTATATTTGTCATGAACGGGCCTCCGTGGCCTAATGGATAAGAGCGCTGACTCTTAGTCATTAGGTCTCTCACCGCCGTGGGTTCGAGCCTCGCTCGGGTCACGTGTGAGACGCCAAGTTCTGCAACGGAAGGTCAGGTGGTTTTTCTCCGGGTACTCCGGTTTTCGCCCACCTATGATTAACGATCGGCTCGATATGAGTGAAATAATCTTGAAAGGGCCGTAAAACCCAAACCAAAAAAAAAAAAAAAAAAAATATTTGTCATGTATGTTCCTTCTGACAAGGCACCTTACTATATTACCTATGATTTCATTTCTGCAGTGTGGATCAGGTGAGCAATTCAGAGCCACCATGGCCCTCTTGTTTTCTAATCAGGATTATGTCCCATTACTGAGTCATGGCCCTTTGAAACAAGAGGATCATGAGTTTCTGATCGTTCCCATGAGCCCTGTATATTATTTGGTCCCTTTTTTCCTCATCTAAGTGACTAATAAATTTCAAGGGCAGATGATGCAATAATCAAAATTTGCAGAATGACTGTTCTTTGCCATTTTTCGTGTTTTATATATCTGTTAAAAGTGGTAAGATATTCCAAATGACAAAGGAGAATAAAAAAGGCAAACAAATATTTGTCAAATCCATTCAGGGCTGATTGCTCAAGATCAAGGATGGTCAAAGCGGTTGTCCTTGGCTATAATATGCTTCCTGTAGTGGTCTATTTATCTGTGAAGTTCCATCCATACATTCCAACAATTTCGCTGTTTTGCTATACCGGTTTCATCGGGTACTGTCACTTTTCGGTATGTCGTTTGACTGGTTTGGGGGGAAAGTATAAAACCCGGGAGTAACGGCCGGGAGCCGGGAGTAAATTCTGGGAGTAAATTTTGACAATCGAATAAAGGTACTAAACATTCACATAGCTGGATGAAATTTGAATCAAAAGTAGAATATAGACGTTTCTTTATAATGCACATAAATGTTAACATTATTACCATGTTCTTTTCAAGATATGAACCGAAATATACAACCACATCGCAAAATTTTCGCCCGGGAGTAACTTTTGCGGTATTGACGATGTCAAGCATTTTGCAAAATATGTTCAGTCTGGGGGTTCTACTAGAATTACTTTATGTGTTATTAATTAAAAACATGTCAGAGATTAGAAAAATGCAAAATTAAAGTTATTTCATCGCTCCGCCTGGTAAATAATTGACCCGGGATTGGGCCGGGAGTAATTTCTGGGTTGAAATCGGCGTTTATTTGCCATATTCTCGGCCTTATTGCTTCTATCACATACATTGTATTTCTTAAACGTTTGTCAGAAGAAAAGCTAAGATTCAGCATGGAGTACATGAATTAATTTACTTGTCATATCGGGACTCGACACACATCCAAACCCCCAACCCAACTCACGCCCTGCTCCTGCGCCTATGGTTTTATGTGACCGGGACATTTATATGTGGCGCTATTTGTTTTATGGCCGTATAATGTAGAAACGGTGACACAGTTACCTCCGCAGTCTGGTCAGTGGCTTTGCTATTAGCTGTCAGGGTAGTAAGACTACGTTTAATAAATGGCAGTGGCTATTCGTACGGCCCCGTACGAATAGCCTGCATTGGCTAATCGTACGGCCCCGTACGATTAGCCTGTATTGGCTAATCGTACGGTCCCGTACTTTTAGCCAATATAGGCTATATTGGCTAATCGTATGGCCATTCTAGTTCGGTAACTAGAAATTGATACTGCTGGTGGTAAAACAAATCAGCTGATCGTACGGCCTTGAAAGACTAGCCATTCCTACCCCTATGCCAAACGTGATGAAACCCAAAACATAAAGGATATATATGCACGGGCGGTGAAGTTTGTATAAAATTGACCTAATTGTTTAGGAGGAGTTCGCATTTAAAGAAAATGTTGACGGCGCACGACCGACGACCCACGGCACAAGCCAGACAAATTTAAGCTATGGAACCGCACTTCTTCTAGAAGGCGTATTCATCAGATTACAAGTCCATGTAATAAACACCCCTCATAAGGTCCCATTATACGCATCTTAAATTCTACCCAATCTTACCAATATATCTGTTGTTCACAATGAGCATGACAGTTTTGTACTGATACAGGCTAAATGCAAAGTTTTAATAATGATATTATATGCGCCGCTCCATCCCTCAGGAAGATCAGCCTGTGCATCCGCACAACATCACGGAAACAAGCCTTTATAATTTTGATCCACTTAAACCCCACCTTTTATTGTAAAACTTTATAGGGGTGCACATTATTTTTCTTATTTCTGTTGATAATTAAAATCGTAGATACTCGTTAGAACCGCCTGGCCGATGGCGGTACCCAAATCCATGTTCTGGGCAGAAATATGATCCTTCAGCGGTCGCATATATGATAAGTTCTATAAACTCATCTGCTATGCATACTGTCAACGCTTAAATAGGATGAACATGTTGAGAGAAATGCAAGTAGCTTTACATTTAAGTACGTAAAGGAAACTGAAGGATTAAAATATGTTAGAAAACTTCATAACAATAACCTTACGTTTCCCTGTGCATTCAGTTTTGAAGGTCTTCCCGCCATGGATACAGCTAAACGTTATTTCCGACACTTTAAGAGCCTTATTGATAGTGTTTTAGGACATCTGCTTTTTGCAGCCGAATTGTGCGTGAACTGCGCTTATAAAATTAAACGCAGTTAGAGCTCTGATAATGTTCAATTTTGTTTTCCAAAGCACTATAACTTGTAAATTTTTCACCAACACTCAATGATATCTCCATTCTGGGAGAAATAACATCTTGCTTGTAGCTTACCTTGTCTTTATTAAGCGAACATAATTAATTATTTTAATTATGGGTACTTAGGTATTTTGACACAACCTTTAAAGTATACCATTAATCCTTAATATTGATCTATACCGCTTCATCTGAAGGCCGTTTTCGAAGTGTTTTTCACAACTTAAGTACGTAGCATTATCGGCCAGTTAAACGCCAGAACTAAGAAGCTAAAACATCAGTCTAAGCCGAAAACGATTATTGAAGCAATTAATTTCATTAACATACCATCCTAAACAAACTGATAATCGATAGTACTATAAAACAATTATTTTTTTTGTGTTGACATGTATATACCATCGGTATTAATATATAACAATACTTATAAGTATATATACATAAATAATATAATTCCGATTCGCAAAATATATTTTAACCTATTCCTTGGTACCGAATTATAGCCGTACGATTAGCCAATATAGCATATATTGGCTAAACGTACGGGGCCGTACGATTAGCCAATAGAGGCTAATCGTACGGGACCGTACGATTAGCCAATACAGGCTATTAGTACGGGGCCGTACGAATAGCCACTGCCTTAATAAATACAGTGTGTGTGACATAGGCAATTAACGCCAATAAACGCCGATTTCAACCCAGAAATTACTCCCGGCCTACTCCCGGGTCAATTACTTACTTCACGGAGCGATGAAATAACTTTATTTTTGTATTTTTCTAATCTTTGATATGTCTTTAATTGATAATACACAAACTTATTCTTGTAGCAATCCCAGACTGAACATATTTTGTAAAATGCTTGACATCGTCAATACCGCAAAAAGCTACTCCCGGGAGATTTTTTTGCGAAATGGTCATATATTTCGGTTCATATCTTGAAAAGTACTCAATTATTAATATAAAACTTATATGCATTTTAAAGAGGAGTCTATATTCTACTTTTAATCCAAATTTCATCTAGATATTTTAATGTTTAATACCTTAATTCGATTGCCAAAATTTACTCCCGGATTTTACTCCCGGCTTCCGGCTGTTACTCCCGGGTTTTATACTTTCCCCCGGTTTGGCTTTTACCAGGACGGGAACCAGTTTTTGACAGACATGACAAATATTCGAGAGATGCAAAATTTTCATGGTTATTCCGTAATAAGTATATATTCACGTACAGGTTATCATTTCTTTGAAAGGAGATGGTTTAATTCATCCATCTTCAAGATATATTGCATAAATAATAATAAATAGTGCCGAAAGTCGCATCTGAAATTTTGTGCGTATGGTTATAGTTTTCGGATGTAACACATTATTCGACCAATAACTTGTCTTGGTCATTGCCATTATCCCATTTTCTCATATCTCCGTTCAACCTCATAACTCTCTTCACCCTCTTCTTTGATTAATATGAAAAGTAATCATTTTTACAGTTATCACATCAATGCACTAATCACTTACTGACTGATGCATATTAACAAGCAATAATTCTACAATAGGTAAGTATCAAAACATAATTAATATGTCTAAAACATGATTAAGAAATATGATGAGTTTCATAAAGCTCTATCTTTATTTCTTACCATTCAGATATTATATTTAAATGCCCTTATCATTTATTTGACATTGCGGTTCATTACGACGTGGCCTACATAAATCCACCAAAAATACGGTTATTACAAATACTAAAAGGAAATGACTGGACTTTTTACAATAAAAAGTTTAGAAAATACTTTTTTGATGTTGTCATGTACATTTTTTCACACATTCATGTCTATTTAATTCAAATTCGATCAAAACGTACGAAAAAACCGCCTTGGCTTTTATACCCCTAAAATTTGGCAAATTTGCTATAAAACAAAAATTAGGGCACCAAAAAGAACAAAATTTATGCTCAGTATCACATTTGATATAATTAACATTATTATATCAAAATTTACCACTAACATTTGATTTTCGGTTAAAATTCCGAAAAATAAAATCTTCGGAAAACAGCTATTCAAAGATAAATAAGCCATGTAGATACGTAAAACTACTTCTAGTTATAACATATCTAATATATTATAATAATTTAATCCCACTTTCACCAAAATATATATCTAACTTTTAACTAGAGACTAAAAATAAAATTTTCGGTAGGCTCGGCGGCGCGGCCTTGGCTTTTATACCCGACCCCGTTATGATCGTAAATTGGAGACAATTTACATGAATGAATGTCCAAACGGGCAACCTGCTGGCGCATGTTTTAACAATCCGTCGCCCGATTTTGAATGGGGTAACCGTTATTTGTATAAGCACCTTTTTTGATTCACCAGAAAAGTGAAATTAATTAATTGGCAAATGGTTTCATAGTTTACAAATTTAGTTAATTTAAGAAAGAAGATGCCTCGTTCAGAATTCTGTAGCGAACCCCACGCCAGATATAAGTTTAAAAAACAACAACAACAATAACAAAAAAATGATTTTTCTAACATTGTGAATTCAATAAAGATAATATACATGTTATTTAATTATTTATTTATAGATCTTCACTAAAGTACTTTATCTTTTTTCGCATGCCTGTTCAAACATGTTGAAATTTTTATCAACTGAAAACTTGAAAAAAAAAATGTTTGGTTCTAACGAGTACCTACATTGTAGGTTTGGAGCAGAACGTACACTTCTCTATGCCCCATTTATTTCCCTCTATAAAATTGTGGGGTTTAAGGGGGTAAAATTTATAAAGGCATGTTTTATGATGTAATAAAATATGTGGGGGAATACAAAATTTCTTTATCTCTGTCCCAAGACATAGATTGTGGGTACTCATTAGAACCGCCTCAATTAGTACCCACAACCTATGTCAGGCTTGCACGTAGAAATGATTACACCTACTGCAGTTTTTTAACTCCTTTCAGTTTTTCGACGAAACTTTGAACACCAAATTGTGACTAAATGTCAGTTTGATGATTTTTTCGACGAAAACGCTACCAAAAACTGGTTCGATGAACAGTATCATTTGATGGAAAGATACATTAAACCAAGTGGTCTAACGACTTCCGCGCAGACCTGAAACCGACCTGCACACGAGTGCTGGTAAACCGCTTAGAACTAAGCTTGCCCAGGCGAAGTGGTTGGATGCGGACCACCCATGTTTATAAACCCTATTGGTTTCATTGGGCGACAGGGCTTGAGATGTCACTTCATCAAAATGTCTGGTAAAAGTCCCACAAAATGGGAAGCAACATCTCCAAAAGGACCTTTACTGTGTTGACGAGGATCAAATCAAACAAAACAAACCAAGTGGTCTTCAACCAAATGTCACGAAAGTACTGGTAAGCTACTTAGTAGGTTTGTCTGCCACTGGGCGACAGTTTTGTTTGATTTGAGGTTTAGCGAACCAGTCAACACTGTAAAGGTCATTTTGGAGACGTTGCTTCCAATTTTGTGGGACTTTTACCCGACATTGAGATGAAATGACATCTCAAGCCCTGTCACCAATGAAACCAATAGGGTTTATTAGCATGGACGGGCCGCCTCGCACCGCGGTTCCCAGAAGGCTTAGATCCTCTAAGCGGTTTATCAGTACTGGTGTGCGGGCCGGATTCAGCTCTGCGTAGAAGCATCGTGCAGCCCATATATTTCTTCAAGCCCCTATGGGTGGGGGCGGGACTGGACGACAGGGCTGGAGATGTCATTCATTTCAGTGACCAGATAAAAGCCCCACAAAATTGGAAGCAGCGCCTCGGAATGATGTGCTGTTGACAGGGATGTTAAACCTCAACCATTGTTTTCACTTTGTCCTGCAAAAACTTTTAGCCTGCCGGACAACCATCTTAGTAAAGAAAAGTCTAAGTAAAGAAATTAATATATGACCAATTTACAGTGTTGACGGGGACGTTAAACCTCAAATCAAACAAACAAAAATATATGACCAAAATATGCATTCAGTCCTACAGATACTGATACAATCCTACAAAAGATTTAGGGAAGATGGTCTAAAACCCTTGTTGAAAACAAAAAAAAAAACATTCCTTTGCAAACAGTGTAGGCCCAGATTAGATGGCTTCTTATAAAGACATTCTGATCAGGATCTAGGCATTCAGTTTGTTGTTGCTGTATATCTATAATACATTTTATCGCTGCTTATAACCACTGGTAATATCTTGTGTACAGATATTCAGTTTGTGTGGCCAGCCTCTGTAGCTCAGTCTGATGTTTGTTTTTGTTTTGTTTGATTTGAGGTTTAACGTCCCCGTCAACATTGTAAAGGTCATTTTGGAGATGTTGCTTCCAATTCTGTGGAACTTTTTCATCGAGGCGATTCTAATGAGTATACAGAGCATACATTTGCAAGATAAAAGACTCAAATCTCCTTAATTATCCCCCACTATTTCTTATGTAGAGGATTTCTCTAGGGGCTTAAGAACGGGTTCGACACATCCATGGCAAACGAGCCATTGCTGTTCGAGCCATCGAGTTCTACTGTATATGCAAACCAAGTAAGTAGTGAGTCAATCTATTTCTGTTTGTATATTTGCAGGAGTAAGCTGTGTCTGAAATTTGGTGTCATGGCTTGAGGAATGAAATTGTTCAGCCTTGAAGATCTGATGCAGAAGCGATACAGATACAAACACGAACCAATGAATGCCCAGCATGCGGTTCAGAATGTGTTTTCTTCATTGAAAGGCCGTTCATTTCGAGAACTCATGAAGACCAAAAACTTCTACCTTCTGATTCTGTTGCTAGTCGCAGTTTTCACAACGTTATGGATGCTCATTGACCCCTCATTACATACGATTGTGTCAGAGACACACAAACAAATCACCAATATCAAAAATATTCCGTCAAATTTAAAGAACTCGGTGAAAGATTTGTTAGACGTTGATGTGAGACATTTTGAGCAACTTGGTTTTGGTGAAGACGAGTTCTCAGCGAATGGTGACACTGACTCTGTTTTAAAGAAAGATCCAGTTGTTGTGGTTCCCGTGGAACCTTCGTATTACGAGAGAGCTAACACGTTCCTATGGTCTGTGAAGAAATATGTGCCAGAGAAATATGTGGTGTTCTATGACCTTGGCCTAGGTGGTAAAGAGGCTACCTTGGTATGTAATTTAACCCTTCTCTTGCTGAATATTCAGATTAGCCACACCCATTTCTGACTTTGAACCAATCAGTAGGGCTGGCTAATCGGAAAAGATAATCGATTATCAGTCCTGGCATTGCAATCGATAATCGATTAGTAAACGCTAAGGTTTTTGTCATTATTTTACCTGTCTGACTTTCTGTCTGAGCATGACTCTTACCATATCTTGCACTTTACCATATGTATATTTGAACAGACAGGCCTGAGCAAACAGTGTAGACCCAGATGAGACGCCGCATAATGCGGCGTCTCATGAGGGTCTGCACTGTTTTGCCACTCATCCAGCTATTTTAGGCATAACTTTGGGTAGTAAATTGTACCTATCAAGTAATCGATTAAAAGCAAATCAGAAATGATAATCATTTTGTGGAATCTATCGATCGATTAATCGATTATTTGATTAATCGTGGCAGCCTTACCAATCAGATTACTTGATGTAACGTATTCCTACAAATTCATAAATTGAATGTCAAACAGTGTAGATTCTGATCAGATGGCTGCTTCAGAAGCCATCTGATCTGGATCTACACTGTTTCCAAAGATAAGGGTTGTCGTGAACAGCATGATAAGAGTTAAACATCTGTTTAACCCACGTCATGCTTCCCCCGCCCATCGGGGCTTGAAGAAATAGATGGGCTGCATGATGCTTCCACGCAGAGCTGAAACAGACCCACACACAAGTACTGGTAAACCGGTTAGAGGATCTAAGCCTGTCCAGGCAAAGCGGTGCGAGTCGGACTGTCCATGCTTATAAATAAACCCTATTTGTTTCATTGGGTGGCAAGGCTTGAGATGTCATTTCATATCAATGTCGGGTAAAAGTTCCACAAAATTGGAAGCAATGTCTCCAAAATGACCTTTACAGTGTTGACGGGGACATTAAACCTCAAATCAAACAAACAATCAACCCACATCAAGCTGAACAAATTAATTTTGCTAACTGATATAAAATTTGCTCGTGTGGACAGTTTGTAAGATTTAGATTGCTTTACCTTGAAGCGCTGCAAACAAAAGCGATGGTGCTGCGCATTCGTGTTAACAGACAATATGTCGCAATGGTGTGTTATCGTTATGATGTGTATGTGTAATTTGAAGAAATATATGCTTACACGCAGAGCTAAATCCGACCCGCACACGAGTACTGGTAAACTGCTTAGAGGATCTAAGCCTGCCCAGGCATTACACCATATCCTCAGATGAGGTGGGGTATCCACACACAAACTGTTTTTCTTATTTCTGCAGGAAATATATACATGTTGTCGGTACTCATTGGAAGCATCTCAACATCTGCATGTAAAGAAGTGGGTACTCATTAGAAGTGCCTGTGTGAGTACCACCCAACATATTTTCATATACAATAAAATTCCTATGTTAAGACCACCTTTGGGACTGTTCAAAAGTGGTTTTAAAGACCACTTTTGAACAGTCCCACAGGTGGTCTCTGCCAGGTGACACTGTGCAGAAAACACAAAGAAAGAATAACTGAAGCTTTCTATATGATCTTTTTAATGCAGATTTAGTTTCAACTTTTTGTGGTCTTAATAGGGGAATTTTTACTGTCCTCTAATGAGTACCCACAACATGTTTTTGTGTAGAAATAAAAAAATTAAGCGCCTTATCCAGAGCTATGACATGTTTCCTCTGTTTTTCAGCTAAGAAAGACTTGCAACATCACAAAGAATAACTGTGAGGTGAAAACTTTCGCTTTCAATAAATATCCATTCCATGTAGGGTACCTGAAAATAAAGAGTTACATCCCCTTGTGCATACAGGTAAGAGTAGTGTAGTACTGAAGTGGATAAAAAAGTCAAAAGATTAAAGTTCACAAGACTTTCCTGTCATCAGTAACCCTTTTTGTACCATAGGGAATCTTCCTCCTTATATATGGCGGGAGTCCATTTCGATATTAAGGGTTGACAGGTTGTTTGTTTGATTTGAAGTTTAACGTCCCCGTCAACACTATAAAGGTCATTTTGGAGACATTGCTTCCAATTTTGTGGGACTTTTACCCGACATTGAGATGAAATGACATCTCAAGCCCTGTCGCCCAATGAAACCAATTGGGTTTATAATCATAGTCGGTTTGACTCGCACCACTTTGCCTGGGCAGGCTTAGATCCTCTAAGCAGTCTACCAGTACTCGTGTGCGGGTCGGATTCAGCTGTCATTGAAGCATCGTGTAGCCCATATATTTCTTGAAGCCCCGATGGGCGGGGCCAATTGACAGGTTGTATCACTTCAGAATTTATTTGGAAAATAGCTGAAATTTTTGCAAATAGTGTAGACCCTCATCAGAAGCCGCTTTCTGAGGCATCTGATCTGCGCGTACCCTGTTTGCCAGGCAACCCGTTTTGGGGTTTTTGTTTTGGACAGGAAACCACAAAAAGGGTAATTTGCAAACAGTGCAGGCCTGGATCAGATGCCGCAGGACACAGGGCTGTTTTGGCTTACACTGTTTGCAAAAAGTTCTGCTATTACCCAAATAAATTAAAAAAATAAATAAATAAAACATGTTACTCCTAAATTGTGAAATTGACTCCCGGTTTACATAAAGAGGAAGATTCCATTTGGTACAAAATGGGTTAAAACACAAAGCAAGGTACCTGTAACAAATATCTGAATATACAGTTGAACTTCGATGGCTCGAACATCGATGGATCGTTTACCATGGCTGAGTCGAACCCGTTCTCGAGTCCCTAGCGACATCCTCTACATTCGAAATAGTTGGGGATAAGTCTTTTATCTTGCAAATGTATGCTTTGTGTACTCATTAGAATCGCCCCAATGAAGCGATTCTAATGAGTACACACAGCATACATTTTCATTATAGAACACCGAAAGGATGTTTAAAAGTATCACGTTATGGGTCCTGGCACTAATCCTCAGTGGCTCGAACTACCCCTGCCTTGAACAGATTTTCGAGGTCCCAAAGGTGTTCGAGCCATTAAAATTCGACTTTACATGTAGTCTAGATGTCAGATACAATATGATATTTAACCCATTTAGTACCAGAAACCCCTTGGGCCCCCACCATTGGGGCTTGAAGAAATAAATGGGCTGCATGATGCTTCCACACAGAGCTGAATCCGACCCGCACACGAGTACTGGTAAATGGCTTAGAGGATCTAAGCCTGCCAAGGCAAAGCGACGTGAGTGACCGTCCATGCTTATAAATCTTATTGGTTTCATTAGGCGACAGGGCTTGAGATGTCATTATGTCTCCCCCGAAAATTTTTTTTTCGGAGAGACATATTGTTTTTCCCCCGGGCATCTGTCTGTCCGTCTGTCACACTTTCGTGTCCGCTCTGTAACTTGAAAACCGTTAGAGCTATCTTCACGAAACTTCGTATAAATATTAATCAGCATTAGACGACGTGCAGTGCGCAAGAACTATAACTCTCGCATTTATACTTTTTGAATTATCTCCCTTGGAAGTTTGTTGGTATGTATATATGTATGGGCAAATCATGTCCGGTCAATAACTTTCTTATTTTTTGATGGATTTTTAGCTCACGTAGTGACGAGGTGAGCTTTTGGGATCACTTTTTGTCCGTCGTGCGTGCGTGCGTAAACAATTTCTTTAAACGACATCTCCTCCTAAACCACTGATCAGATTTTGACCAAACTTCACAGGAATGATCCTTAGGTGGTCCCCTTTCAAAGTTGTTCAAATGGTTCCGGTCCGTTTTACATCTAGGTCACAGGAGCCAAAAATAGATTTTTTTCACCAAAAACTTAAAAAATCTTCTTCTCTGAAACCACAAGGCCCAGGTCTTTGATATTTGGTATGAAGCATCATCTAGTGGACCCCTACCAAGATTGTTCAAATAATAGTGCTGGGATAAAAAATGCCCCCGCCACAGGGCCCTTTGGTTTTACATTGGCTTATGTAGGGAAAATCTTTAAAAATCTTCTTCTATGAAACCACAAGGCCCAGGTCTTTGATATTTGGTATGAAGCTTCATCTAGTGGACCCCTACCAAGATTGTTCAAATTATAGTGCTGGGGCGAAAAATGCCCCCGCCCCAGGGCCCTTTGGTTTTACATAGGCTTATATAGGGAAAATCTTTAAAAATCTTCTTCTCTGAAACCACAAGGCCCAGGACTTTGATATTTGGTATGAAGCTTCATCTAGTGGACCCCTACCAAGATTGTTCAAATTATAGTGCTGGGACAAAAAATGCCCCCGCCCAGGGGCCCTTTGGTTTTACATTGGCTTATATAGGGAAAATCTTTAAAAATCTTCTTCTCTGAAACCACAAGGCCATGGTCTTTGATATTTGGTATGAAGCTTCATCTAGTGGACCCCTACCAAGATTATTCAAATTATAGTGCTGGGGCCAAAAATGCCCCCGCCCCGGGGCCCTTTGGTTTTACATAGGCTTATATAGGGAAAATCTTTAAAAAAATTCTTCTCTGAAACCACAAGGCCCAGGACTTTGATATTTGATTGTTCAAATTATAGTGCTTGGGCAAAAAATGCCCCCATCCCGGGGCCCTTTGGTTTTACATAGGCTTATTATTAATAGGCAGAATCTTTAAAAATCTTCTTCTGAAACCGCAAGGCCCAGGACTTTGATATTTAGAATGGAGCTTCATCTAATGGACCTCTACCAAGATTGTTCAAATTATAGCCCTTGGGCCAAAAATGCCCCCGCCCCGGGGCCCTTTTGTTTTACGTTGACTTATATAGGGAAAATCTTTAAAAATCTTCTTCTCTGAAACCACAAGGCCTCGGTCATTTATATTTGGTATGAAGCTTCATCTAAAGGACCCCTAACAAGACTATTCAAATTATAGTGCTGAGGCCAGATATGTCCCTGCCCCGGGGCCCTTTGGTTTTACATAGGCTTATATAGGGAAAATCTTTAAAAATCTTCTTCTCTGAAACCACAAGACCCAGGTCTTTGATATTTGGTGTGAAGCTTCATCTAGTGGACCCCCGCCCCGGGGCCATTTTGTTTTAGATATGCTTATGTAGGGAATATTTTTAAAAAATCTTCTTCTCTGAAACCATAAGGCCTAGTTCTTCAATGTTTGGTGTGTAGCTTCATCTAGTGGACCTTTGCCAAGATTGTTCAAATTATAGCCTTTGTTGATATTTGGTATGAAGCTTCACCTTTTTAGACCTCCCTCAACATTATGCACTTTATAACCCTGGGGTCAATAATGGCCCTACTCGGCTCCCACTTGTTAGCTCACCTGTCACGTAGTGACGAGGTGAGCTTTTGGGATCACTTTTTGTCCGTCGTGCGTGTGTGCGTGCGTAAACTTTTTCTTCAAATGACATCTCCTCCTAAACCACTGATTGGATTTTAACCAAACTTCACAGGAATGATCCTTAGGTGATCCCCTTTCAAAGTTGTTCAAATGGTTCCGGTCCATTGCACATCTAGGTCACAGGAGCTAAAAATAGATTTTTAAAATGAAAACTTTAAAAATCTTCTTCTCTGAAACCGCAAGGCCCAGGTCTTTGATATTTGGTATGAAGCTTCATCTAGTGGACCTTTACCAAGATTGTTCAAATTATGGCCCTTGGGTTAGAAATGCTCCCGCCCCGGGGGCCTTTGGGTTTACATAGGCTTATATAGGGAAAATCTTTAAAAATCTTCTGAAACCACAAGGCCCAGGTCTTTGATAATTGGTGTGAAGCTTCACCTAGTGGACCTCTACCAAGATTGTTAAAATTATAGCCCTAGGGCCAAAAATGCCCCCGACCCGGGGGCCTTTGGTTTTACATAGGCTTATACAGGGAAAATCTTTAAAAATCTTCTTCTCTGAAACCGAAAGGCCCAGGTCTTTGATATTTGGTATGAAGCTTCATCTAGTGGGCCCTCTACCAAGATTGTTCAAATTATGGCCCTTGGACCAGAAATGCCCCCGCCCCGGGGGCCTTTGTGTATACATAGGCTTATATAGGGAAAATCTTTAAAAATCTTCTTCTCTGAAACCACAAGGCCCAGGTCTTTGATATTTGGTGTGAAACTTCACCTAGTGGACCTCTACCAAGTTTGTTCAAATTATAGCCCTGGGGCGAAAAATGCCCCCGCCCCGGGGGCCTTTGGTTTTACATAGGCTTATACAGGGAAAATCTTTAAAAATCTTCTTCTCTGAAGCCACAAGGCTCAGATCTTTGATATTTGGTGTGAAGCTTCATCTAGTGGACCTCTACCAAGATTGTTAAAATTATAGCCCTAGGGCCAAAAATGCCCATGCCCTTGGGGCCTTTGGGTTTACATAGGCTTATAAAGGGAAAATCTTTAAAAATTTGCTTCTCTGACATCACAAGGCCCAGGTCTTTGATATTTGGTGTGAAGCTTCACCTAGGGGACCTTTACCAAGATTGATCAAATTATAGCCCTAGGGCCAAAAATGCCCCCACCCCAGGGGCCTTTTGTTTTGCATAGGCTTATACAGGGAAAATCTTTAAAAATCTTCTTCTCTGAAACCACAAGGCCCAGGTCTTCGATATTTGGTTTGAAGCTTCATCTAGTTAACCTCTACCAAGATTGTTCAAATTATGGCCCTTGGGCCAGAAATGCCCCCGCCCCAGGGGCCTTTGGGTATACATAGGCTTATATAGGGAAAATCTTTAAAAATCTTCTTCTTTAAAACCACAAGGCCCAGGTCTTTGATATTTGGTGTGAAGCTTCACCTAGTGGACCTCTACCAAGATTGTTAAAATTATAGCCCTAGGGCCAGAAATGCCCCCGCCCTGGGGGCCTTTGGTTTTATATTGGCTTATACAGGTAAAATCTTTAAAAATCTTCTTCTCTGAAACCGCAAGGCTCAGATCTTTGATATTTGGAATGAAGTTTCATCTAGTGGACCTCTACCAAGATTGTTCAAATTATAGCCCTGGGGCCAAAAATGCCCCCATCCCCGGGTCCCTTTGGTTTTTCATAGGCTTATATAGAGAAAATATTTAAAAATCTTCATCTCTGAACCACAAGGCTCAGGTCTTTGATATTTGGTATGAAGCTTCACCTAGTATAGCCCTTGGGCCAAGAATGTACTAGAGACACTGATTCTCAGGTGAGCGATTCAGGGCCCTCTGGGCCCTCTTCTTACTCTATGGATCAGGTGAGCGATCCAGGGACATCATGGCCCTCTTGTAAAATTACTCGGCAGAAATATTAACAACCATAAGACGGTGTGTGGTGCGCATGAGGCAGGTCGGTACCTCAAAGGTCAAGGTCATACTTAGAGGTCAAAGGTCAAAAAGGGGCCTTTTTTTTCGTATTTGGTCAATAACTTTCTTATTTTGAGATAGATTTTAAAATTACTTGGCATAATTATTAACAACCATAAGACAATGTGAGGTGCGCATGAGGCAGGTCGGTACCTCAAAGGTCAAGGTCATACTTAGAGGTCAAAGGTCAAAAAAGGGGCCTTTTTTTCATAGTTGGTCAATAACTTTCTAATTTTGAGATGGATTTTAAAATTACTAGGCATAATTATTAACAAATATGAGACGATGTGTGGTGCACATGAGGCAGGTCGGTACCTCAAAGGTCAAAGTCATACTTAGAGGTCAAAGGTCAAAAAGGGGGCCTTTTTTTCGTATTTGGTCAATAACTTTCTTATTTTGAGATGGATTTTGAAATCACTTTGCAGAAATGTTAACCAATATAAGGTGATGTGTTGCGTGCATGACCCAGGTTGGTACCTCAAAGGTCAAGGTCATACTTAGAGGTCAAAGGTAAAAAAAGGGGCCTTTTTTGGGGTTTTGTCAATAACTTGCTTATTTTTAAATAGAATTTCAAGCTACTTGGCAAACATGTTAACTATCATGGGACGATGTGTTATCATGGGACGATGTGTTGCATGCATGATTCAGTTTGGTACCTAAAATGTCAAGGTCATACATAGAGGTCAAAGGTAAAAAAGGGGCCTTTTTTGTGTTTGGTCAATAACTTTCTTATTTTTAGATGGATTTTGAAATTGCTAGGCAGAAATGTTAACCAACATGAGATGATGTGTTGCACGCATGACCCAGTTTGGTACCTGAAAGGTCATACATAGAGGTTAAAGGTAAAAAAAAAAGGGCCTTTTTTGTGTTCTGTCAATAACTTTCTTATTATGCCCCCGATGTTGAAAAAGTTGGAGGGGCATATTGTTTCTGGTTCGTTCGTCCGTTTGTCCGCCAGTTAAGCTTTTGATGCATAGCATAACTAAAGAACCTTGTATGCTAGGGTTTTGAAATTTCATATATGGATTCCTCATGGAAAATTAGCTGACGCGTATTTTTTTTCTCGTCAGGATTATGCCCCCTTCAGGAGTTATTGCCCTTTGAATTTTTTTTAATAAAATCTTGTCAGCAAGATATCTCAAAAACTATTGGAGCTAGAGCCTTGAAAGTTAATGAATATATTGGTGGTGATGAGTAGATGAACTGATTAACTTTTGACAAAATTTCAAAAAATACTTTGTGAGTTATGGCCCTTTGTCATTTTGGTAATTTGTGCCCATTGTAATGTATGCTAAAAGTGATGCATAGCATAACTTTAGAACCGTGTATGCTAGGGTTTTGAAATTTCATATATGGACTCCTCATTGAAAATTAGCCGACACGTATTTTTTTTCTCGTCCGGATTATGCCCCTTTCAAGAGTTATTGCCCTTTGAATTTTTTTTAATAAAATCTTGTCAGCAAGTTATCTCAAAAACTATTGGAGCTAGAGCCTTGAAACATGGTGAATAGATTGGTGGTGATGAGTAGATGAACTGATTAACTTATGACAAAATTCCGAAAAATACTTTGTGAGTTATGGCCCTTTGTCATTTTGGTAATTTGTGCCCATTGTAATGTATGCTAAAAGTGATGCATAGCATAACTTTAGAACCGTGTATGCTATGGTTTTGAAATTTCATATATGGATTCCTCATGGAAAATTAGCTGACGCGTATTTTTTTTCTCGTCCGGATTATGCCCCTTTCAAGAGTTATTGCACTTTGAAATTTTTTTAAATAAAATCTTGTCAGCATATTTCAAAAACTATTGGAGCTAGAGCCTTGAAAGTTGGTGAATATATTGGCGGTGATGGGTAGATGACCTGCTTAACTTTTGACAAAATTCCGAAAAATACTTTGTGAGTTATGGCCCTTTGTCATTTTGGTAATTTGTGCCCATTGTAATGTATGCTAAAAGTGATGCATAGCATAACTTTAGAACCGTGTATGCTAGGGTTTTGAAATTTCATATATGGATTCCTCATTGAAAATAAGCTGACGCGTATTTTTTTTTCTCGTCCAGATTATGCGTTTTTCAAGAGTTATTGCCCTTTAAATTTTTTTTATAAAATCTTGTCAGCAAAATATCTCAATAACTGTTGGAGCTAGAGCCTTGAAAGTTGTTGAGTATATTGGTGGTGATGAGTATATGAACTGAATAACTTTTGACAAAATTCCAAAAAATACTTTGCGAGTTATGGTCCTTTGTCATTTTGGTAATTTGTGCCCATTGTAATGAATGCTAAAAGTGATGCATAGCATAACTTTAGAACTGTGTATGCTATGGTTTTGAAATTTCATATATGCATTCCTAATGGAAAATAAGCTGACACGTATTTTTTTTCTTATCCGGATTATGCCCCTTTCAAAAGTTATTGCCCTTTGAATTTTTTTTATTAGAATATTGTCAGCAAGATATCTCAAAACCTATTGGAGCTAGAGCCTTGAAACATGGTGAATAGATTGGTGGTGATGAGTAGATGAACTGATTAACTTATGACAAAATTCCGAAAAATACTTTGTGAGTTATGGCCCTTTGTCATTTTGGTAATTTGTGCCCATTGTAATGTATGCTAAAAGTGATGCATAGCAACCGTGTATGCTAGGGTTTTGAAATTTCATATATGGATTCCTCATGGAAAATTAGCTGACGCATATGTGTTGTACCTCAAAGGTCAAGGCCATACTTAGAGGTCAAAGGTAAAAAAGTGCTTTTTTTTTGTTTACGGCCAATAACTTTTTAGCTCACCTGAGCCTTTAGGCTCATAGGTGAGCTTATAGTATAGCCATGGTCCGTCGTCCGTCCGTCGTCCGTCCACCATTTCCAAAGATCTTCTTCTCCTATACTGCAGGGCCAATCAAAGCCAAATTTCATATGGAGCCTCAGTGGGATGGGGGAACGAAAGTTTGTTCGCGGGGTCTGGATCACATGACCAAGATGGCCGCCATGCCCATATATGGTAAAAAGCCTTCAAAAATCTTCTTCTCCAGAACCATAAGGCCAGTGGCCTTGAAACTTGGCATATAGCATATGGTACTCAGGCCCATCATGGTTTGTACAAATGGTGACCCTGGGTTGACCTTGACCTATTTTACAGCAATGTCAAAGGGGTTTTTTCAAGGTATAGGAAATTTGCATTGGTTTCTGCCCACGCTTGGATTTTGATGAAATTATGCACAATAATTGCCTTGGGTATAACCATTATAATTACGATGCATTCACTTTTAAATCTTATTTTCGTAGTAAATTTATTGCATATTTTATGAAGTGTCTATCACAACAGAGAGTACTCTCATATAAACTTGTCTACAGTATTCAGAGTTTCATATATCTAATGCTGCTATGTTCTATGAATTAAAGCCATAATTGGTTAGTTAGTTGATACTATGAATGACCTCATATGTCTAGTAATAGTGGCTGGGCATTCAGTTTTCTTTGATGGTGTCCCCATATTTCAGCTCCTATTTTTGTATTCATTAAAATTTTATATGCATTTTTACCATGTTCCAATTTTTGTCAAGACACCATTTCAGCATAAAAACTACCCACATATCTTAGGAACATGTTGATGAATTTTGATGGAAATTGAGGACCGGTAACATTGTGTTTTAACAGACTGAATACTGATAGTCCTGATTCAGCAAAATGTGAGAAGCCTCCGTGGTGCAGTGGTTACGCTACTCGCCTTGTAAACCAGGGATCGCAGGATCGATCCCGGGCTTCTCCAGACTTTCGGATGAGTCTTTAAACCGAGGTCCCGTCTCCGTATGACCTTAGCTGTTGGTGGGACGTAAAACTAAAACTCACTCACTCACTCAGCAAAATGTGAAATTATATGATTATCATGTTTTGGTCATGCTGTTTAATAATACTTTACTATTGCTTTCAATTTGGATGGCTTTAGTATAGTATGGTTTACGTAAGTAGTTCATAGCATAATAATAAGTATTATTTCAAAACATCCATTTCGGTAAATTTGCCCCCTATGGAACAAACTATTTTGTCTACAGATCTATACTGCAAAGGTTTTGATGACAAACGTCATCAAACGCACCCATGTAATCATGTGCACAGTTTTCTTTCTGTCTTTCTTGTCTAATTTGGTAATGGTGCTAAGGTGATGTTTAGATTTAACATTCAAATCAACAACATACCAGTCACTTTAGATGTTGCTTCAGTTTTTGTGAGATTTGTTATCCGACTCGAGATAAATGACTCTTAAGTCAAACTGTTGTTTGTTTATTTAACCCTAACTGTCCATTTAAAAAGAAAGGTTTACTCTAGGGAAAATCAACTACACTTGAGATTACTTTTCCTGGACATTAAGTTTTCAGAATTTGTATCTGCATAGGCACTAGCCAATCTATCTTTTTATAGCCCCGCTTTGAAAAAGTGGGGGCTATATTGGACTTGGCTTGTCCGGAATTCCGTCTGTCTGTCTGTAATCTTGTCCGGAATTCCGTCTGTAATATTTGATAGTGGGTACCTTGTTACCGCAACTCCTCTTACAGTTCTAGGTCAATCCTTTTGAAACTTTACAGGTGTTTTCATATAGATCTGAAGATGTGCATATTCTTTTTTCATTATCCTTATATAATTTTTTTCACTTATTTCACCTTTTTTAACTTAAACAATTTTTGAGATCTACTAATGTTAAAATGTATAGGGAGTAGCTACCTTGTTACCGCAACTCCTCTTACAGTTCTAGGTCAATCCTTTTGAAACTTTACAGGTGTTTCCATATAGGTCTGAAGATGTGCATATTCTTTTTTCATTATCCTTAAATAATTTTTTTCACTTATTTCACCTTTTTTAACTTAGACAATTTTTGAGATCTACTAATGTTAAAATGTATAGGGAGTAGCTACCTTGTTACCGCAACTCCTCTTACAGTTCTAGGTCAATCCTTTTGAAACTTTACAGGTGTTTTCATATAGGTCTGAAGATGTGCATATTCGTTTTTCATTATCCTTAAATAATTTTTTTCACTTATTTCACCTTTTTTAACTTAGACAATTTTTGAGATCTACTAATGTTAAAATGTATAGGGAGTAGCTACCTTGTTACCGCAACTCCTCTTACAGTTCTAGGTAAATCCTTTTAGAAACTTTACAGGTGTTTTCATATAGGTCTGAAGATGTGCATATTCTTTTTTCATTATCCTTAAATAATTTTTTTCACTTATTTTACCTTTTTTAACTTAGACAATTTTTGAGATCTACTAATGTTAAAATGTATAGGGAGTAGCTACCTTGTTACCGCAACTCCTCTTACAGTTCTAGATCAATCCTTTTGAAACTTTATAGGTGTTTTCATATAGGTCTGAAGATGTGCATATTCTTTTTTCATTATCCTTAAATAATTTTTTTCACTTATTTTACCTTTTTTAACTTAGTCAATTTTTGAGATCTACTAATGTTAAAATGTATAGGGAGTAGCTACCTTGTTACCGCAACTCCTCTTACAGTTCTAGGTAAATCCTTTTAGAAACTTTACAGGTGTTTTCATATAGGTCTGAAGATGTGCATATTCTTTTTTCATTATCCTTAAATAATTTTTTTCACTTATTTTACCTTTTTTAACTTAGACAATTTTTGAGATCTACTAATGTTAAAATGTATAGGGAGTAGCTACCTTGTTACCGCAACTCCTCTTACAGTTCTAGATCAATCCTTTTGAAACTTTATAGGTGTTTTCATATAGGTCTGAAGATGTGCATATTCTTTTTTCATTATCCTTAAATAATTTTTTTCACTTATTTTACCTTTTTTAACTTAGTCAATTTTTGAGATCTACTAATGTTAAAATGTATAGGGAGTAGCTACCTTGTGATCGCAACTCCACTTACAGTTCTAGGTCAATCCTTTTGAAACTTAACAGGTGTTTTCATATAGGTCTGAAGATGTGCATGTGCTTTTTTCATTATCCAAAACTTATTTTTTAACTTAGACAAGGCGTAGGTACCTTGTTAGGGATTTAACCCTCTCACAAGTCTTTACCTTTAATTCATGAGTCTTTCTCCTCTGACAGGGCTATAGCGGGGCTATAGTCAGATCCTCTGACAGTTCTAGTTATACCCCCGGCATACGAAGTATGTCAGGGGGTATATAGTTTTCGTCTTTCCGTCCGTTCGTTGGTTCGTTCGTATGTTCGTTCGTTCGGTCGTTCGTCAACCTTTACGTCAAAGTTTTGCGTTAAACCTTTTTGATTGCTCATATCTCTGTAACCACAGGTTGGATTCTCTTCATATTTGGTTCAGGATATCTCTATAGCATTACCTTTCATATGGAATATCTAAACCCCTGGGTCAAGCCCCTGGGTGGGTTGTCTGTCTGTCCGTCTGTCTGTTCATCTACTTTTACGTCAAAGTTTTGTGTTAAACCTTTTTCATTGCTGATATCTCTGTAACCACATGTTAGATTCTCTTCATGTTTGGTAAAGGATATCTCTATAGCATTACCTTTCATATGGAATATCTAAGCCCCTGGGTCAAGCCCCTGGGTGGGCTGTCTGTCTGTCTGTTCATCTAATTTTACGTCAAAGTTTTGTGTTAAACCTTTTTCATTGCTGATATCTCTGTAACCACATGTGAGATTCTCTTCATGTTTGGTAAAGGATATCTCTATAGCATTACCTTTCATACGGAATATCTAAGCCTCTGGGTCAAGCCCCTGGGTGGGCTGTCTGTCTGTCTGTCTGTTCATCTAATTTTACGTCAAAGTTTTGTGTTAAACCTTTTTCATTGCTGATATCTCTGTAACCACATGTGAGATTCTCTTCATGTTTGGTAAAGGATATCTCTATAGCATTACCTTTCATACGGAATATCTAAGCCTCTGGGTCAAGCCCCTGGGTGGGCTGTCTGTCTGTCTGTCTGTTCATCTACCTTTACGTCAAAGTTTTGTGTTAAACCTTTTTCATGGCTGATATCTCTGTAACCACATGTTAGATTCTCTTCATGTTTGATAAATGATTTCATGATGCATGTCCCTTCCCCCACCCACGGTGACCTTGACCTCAAGGTCACAGACTTAGAAATTTTACATTTGGTTAAAGTTTTATGTCAAAGTTTATACATGCCTGTATGTTCTATTTGATGCCCTCACTCCCTTGGTCCATTTAGAATTTTTATGTTTGGTTTAGCTTTTACAAGCACATTTATAGATTCTTAGAGCTTCTTGACTTCATTCATATACAAGCTCGAAAGATATATCAGAGGGTGATGCTGGCCGGGGGTATACGTGACCCACTGGTCGCTTTCTCTAGTTTGTATAGCCCCTATGAACGAAAACAAACGGCTTCCTGAAGCTGTATTCCAAAGCCATTTGAATTTGCTTTTAGAATTCATATGGTCATACATTTGTCAGTGTTCCAAAACGTATGTGATCATGATTTTGTTGTCTATATATTTGTATAGGTCTTTCACTTCATTTACCTATCTCAGCAGTTGTTGCAGTAATTACAAAGCACATTACGTAAGATATCAAGAAGCATTTAAACTGTTGATAATAATTATTCAATCTGTGAGTAGTTATCACATTAATTATAGGATTTTAAATTATTTTCAGTAAATACATTGTGATGCTTTTTTCTGTCCAAACACTGCAATGCTCTTTCTAAGCTGAGAGATACATTGCACAGAAATGTTCTGGTAATCATTAATGAACAAGAACAGTGCTTAAAAAAACAGTGAACTTGCATTCAGCAGAAACATTCAAGAAGTGGTTGAAAGTTTTACAACCAGAAAAAAAATACTTAAAGCTCGCTTCCGATAAATTAACCACTATATTGACAAAGTAAATAGAAAAAATAAGACACTAAAGAAACGTCAACAATTACAATACCAATGCAGAAAAGAAACATATTTATGTATATGTACTATAAGGAAGGAAACTGTTTCTCTCCCTGTCTAATAGCAAAATTTCTCTAGAACATGGAACAACTTTGTTTACACCAAATATTCTACGCCTTATCCATCAGTGATATCTTTTGCAACAGAAACTCAATATCAGTGACATTTCGATTTTTGGAAATACTAACCAATAATTACTGTAACTTTTTTGTTAGGATAATAATCCAGCGTTCATAAAGACAGAGTATATCTAAGGCTTAATCTGGCCATGAATTTATCAACAGAACTATTTTTACTAGTAACAACAAACCACTGACCATTGCGTCCTTGCATACCAGCTTGGTATGGAAATGAAAATAATGGATTTCCTTGCCTTACACCTATTTGAGTAGCATGACTTATGCAAAGTCATTAAATAAAGTTGCACATGTTCACAATAATTTTGCTGCTAATAAAAAGCAATATATGTTGTTAAGCCTAATTTGTTGTTTAGAATATCTTTTGATTTAGTGTTTTACTATCTACTATTTTGAATAGATCATAGTGTATAAATGAAAGGAAAATATCAGAAATTCATGATATTTTAATAGTTTCTAAGCTAGATCAGCTCAATATGTATTCATTTTGATTTGTATAATCTCATTTTTATTACATAAGTGTTATGAATTGCCTTTTTGTAATGTTCTTGGATGATTTCAATAAAATAGTAAATTTTGCAGAAACGACTTACATCCATTAAAGGTGTAAAACTACAGTGTTACCGGTTTCGGATTTTCATGAAATTTGGCACAGATAAAGAAGATACATATTGCAAGTTTTCCTAGCAAAATGAAATCTTGACAAAGACTAGAACATATTTATCTGAGGGATTGAATTTTGATAATTTTTTAAAATTTTAATTAAAAAATGAGATTTGTGATAATTATTTTATCAGAAAATGTAAACTTTAATTAATTCAAAAGGTTTTTTAGTATCAAAGGAATGCCTATGGAGTTCTGCATTCAATCCAGTTCACAGATCTTGAAACTAAATAAAACATAAGATTTAAGATGCACTTATTTAGAGACAGACACCAGCTCATGGAGGGAGTCAGTTAGAGTGGCCTCCTGAGTCCTACTTTGATTTATATAATTTACTAAATACATTTTTATAGGTTGTATATGCTGAGTTATTAATACACAAAGTTTAAAGAAAAAACATGCATGGGCACAAATGAAAGACCCCCTTTGCCGACTTAGGCTTTTGCATGGGGCAAAGTGAAAATTATGGATTTCTAGGAAACCATTGAAGACAGTGTCACCAAAATTTGTAGATCAGGTAAAGTAACTGAATACATGAAGATCTATGGGTGATAAAGGTCAAGGTCATTCATTGGCCTTAGACCCAAGATGGCCGCCATGCCCATATATGGTAAAAAACCTTCAAAAATCTTCTTCTCCAGAACCATAAGGCCATTGGCCTTGAAACTTGGCATGTAGCATATGGTACTCGGGCCCATCATGGTTTGTACAAATGGTGACCCTGGGTTGACCTTGACCTATTTTACAGCAATGTCAAATTTGCCGACTTAGGCTTTTGCATGGGGCAAAGTGAAAATAATGGATTTATAGGAAACCATTGAAGACAGTGTCACCAAAATTGGTAGATCAGGTAAAGTAACTGAATACATGAAGATCTGTGGGTGAGAAAGGTCAAGGTCATTCATTGGCCTTAGACCCAAGATGGCCGCCATGCCCATATATGGTAAAAAGCCTTCAAAAATCTTCTTCTCCAGAACCATAACGCCAGTGGCCTTGAAACTTGGCATGTAGCTTATGGTACTCGGGCCCATCATGGTTTGTACAACTGGTGACCCTGGGTTGACCTTGACCTATTTTACAGCAATGTCAAATTTGCCGACTTAGGCTTTTGCATGGGGCAAAGTGAAAATAATGGATTTATAGGAAACCATTGAAGACAGTGTCACCAAAATTTGTAGATCAGGTAAAGTAACTGAATACATGAAGATCTATGGGTGAGAAAGGTCAAGGTCATTCATTGGCCTTAGACCAAGGTCATTCAGGATCCATATTTCAGATATTTTTTTCTCCAAAACTGCTGAGCCAATTTAAGTGAAATTTAATATGGAGCCTTTGTGAGTTGAACAAATGACAAAATGCCAATACGGTCTAGATCACATGACCAAGATGAAAAGTTGCCAATATGGTCTAGGTCACATGACCAAGATAGCCACCACGACTATATCTTTATATATTTTTCTTATAACTATTTGATTTTGTGCAGAGTTTAATAAAAATAAATAAATAAAGGCTGTTTTCTGCTGATCTACATGTAAGTAGGAAAATTGTCACCAGACAGGTGAGCGGTTCAGGACCACTGGTCCTCTGGTTTATTCTTCTGTGAACATTTTTAAAGTTACTATGCAGAAATGTTCATCTTCATTAGATGATGTGTTGCACACAAGACCCAGCTCAATACCTCCTATGTCAAGGTTATACTTAGCAGTCAAAAACGGGGGAGACATCTGTGTTTTTGTAGAAAAACAAATTCTAGTTTCATCTCAATGTCGGTTAAAAATCCCACAAAATTGGAAGCAACATCTCCAAATGACCTTTACAGTGATAGCAGGGACATAAAGAAGAAGATTCCATTCCATTACAAAATGGGTTAAAACACAAAGCAAGGCACCTGTAACAAATATCTGAATATAGTTTAGATGTCAGATGCAATATGATATTTAACCCATTTAGTACCAGAAACCCCAAAACGGGTAGCCAGACAAACAGTGGAGGCCCAGATCAGACGCTGCAGAACGCGGCGTCTAATCAGGGCCTTCACTGTTTGCAAAAAGGTTCAGCCATTTTCCAAACAAATTTTGGAGAAAACAGGGGTCGGCAACATTCTTTCGTGGAGATTGATCATGAAATCTATTCTACGGTCATTCTCTCCCTTCCGCTGATCAAGAAGGGCAGTTGTCAGTGTCTGAGTATAGAATGTGCACTGTACTGATTAACGGCTTACGTATAAGCCTGCCCAGGAAAAGTGTGGATTGGTAAACTGACCAGCTCAAAAATGACCTAAATAGTGTTGACTGGGCTGTTAAACTCCAAAACAAACAAACAAAGCAACTTGATTACAGAGCACTAACCAAAACCAGCCTTATTGCCCAACATTTATGAGCGGTGTAATATCTCTAGAATCCTCTTTCGTATTCCACATTCCTATCAAATGGGCCCCGTCAAGCGATTTTGGTACTTATAGCCTATGCGAGCAGCGAAGGTTCAGGCGAGCCTGCGCATCCGCGCAGTCTCACCAGAACCTTCGCTGCTCGCTCATATAAACAGTGAATCAAGAGGAACCTTCAGACAGAAAGCCATTTCCCTGGCCCCTCTGAATGGCTGGGCATGTGCAGTTAAAATTTGTCATGACGGAATGCTCCAAGACACAAATTCGCTTGGCGAGGCTCAGATAAAAGCCCATCAAGATAAACACTGCTTTTGTCATTTGCCAACGACAAAGGTGCAGGTCAGCCTGTATATCTGCGCAGTCTGATTAGCAACTTTGTGCTCCCAGTTTTTGGCCCTGTGACTTTGACCTTGGAGCATCTGAGAAGCACTGTCTGTTTGCAAAGGCGGCTCGCAAACGTTGTTAAAACGGAAACCCCAAAACAGGTCATTGGAAAACAGTGCAGGCCAAGATAAGGTGTCGCAGAAGGCAACATCTGATCAGGGTCTTCACTGTTTTCAAAAAGCTCAATTTCTTGCAACTCCATCCATTGAGGCTTGGAGAAATAGATTGGGCTGTATGGTGCTTCAGCACAAAGCTGAAACTGGCCAAATTTTGTGTGCTGGTAAACCATTTAGAAGTTCTAAGCCTGGTTAGAAAAAGTGGTACTAGTCCCATTGGTTCATTTCATTTCAATGTCGAGTAAATTTCACTAAAAGTCCCACGAAATTGGAAGAAATGCCTCCAAAATTACCTAAAATGTGTTGCAGGGTACATAAAACCTCAACACAAACAAATTTCTAAAGTTTCTGGGCCTGACACCCTTAAATTTTGAAATGGACTCCTTTATATTATCCTGCTGAATAAATTAGTTTTGCCCAAACTGTGTAGAAAAAGAGTGCAGATCCTGATCTGACACAGAAGCCATCGGGTCTGGATCTACACTGTTTTCAAATGAAGGGGCTGTCATGCTCAGCAGGATAAGGGTTAAGTAAAAAGGTTAAACGAGTTGAGGAAAAGGGATAAAATGTGAGGCTTTGCCGAGCATTTTATCCCTTTTCCTCAACGAGTTTAATAAATTGTTGCCAAAGAGGATCTTACATGAGTGCTCATGTATTATTGAATTTATTAAACAAGTTGAAAAAGGGATAAAATGTGAGGCTTTGCTGAGCATTTTATCCAATTTCCTCAAAGAGTTTAATAAATTCAATAATACATGAGCACGAATGCAAGATTCTATTTATAATATGACATTTAAAACGCATTTTATTCATGATTGTTTAACAAAAATGTCAATATTCCGCCATTAGTAAACACACATGGTTAAGGACGTCATTCCTATAACGTTACGGGTCGTATCTAACTAATTTGCATATTATTTTATCCACTTACATGGTGTTATTTCATTCTCAGACGCAACGTCATATGGATACTTCTTGTTCATTTACAGGAGAGTCTGACAGAATTTGGCGCCATAATTTGGTCTCACCCATCGGAGTACTTCATTACAAAGAACCTCAGTATCAGTCTAGCTGTTGCCAGGGAACATGGGATAGCGGGGTGGCTCGAAGAGAAATTCCCGACATCGTATTTAACACATCCAAAAATGTTTACATATTTCAATGAAATTCCTAAAAACTACTATTTTCACACTGCTGTTAAGCCCAATCATTTGATTATCTTTAATACGGAGAAAATACACAATGAGGTTATGTTGCAGTGGGTAAAGTGTGCGTTGACAGAAGATTGTATCAAACCAATCGGGGCACAAGAGACAGGCTGTAACTATCCGCCAAAACCTTTGTATCTGTATTCCGGCTGTCATCAGAATGAGATGTCTGCCCTTAATGTTGTGTTAGGAAAAGTTTTTAATTATTATGCAGTTTACACAACAGACAGTGAAGTGTTTGGAATTGAGAAAAATGTGACAGCTCCAACAATTAAAAGATCATAAAAGCTTCATTAGGACAAATATGGCGGCCGCCCATTGGGACTTGAAGAAATAAATGGGCTGCATGATGCTTCCACGCAGAGTTGAAACCGACTGCAAACGAGTACTGTTAAACTGCATAGAGGATCTAAGGTTGCCCAGGCAAAGCAGTGCGAGTTGGACCGTCCATGCTTTTAAACCCTATTGGTTTCATTGGGTGACAGGGCTTGAGATGTCATTTCATCTCAATGTTGGGTAAAAGTCCGACAAAATTGGAAGCAACGTCTCCAAAATGACCTATAAAGTGTTGATGGGGACGATAAACCTCAAATCAAACAAACAAACAAATCAAAACAAAAAATACACCTTAACCTCCTTATTACTCTGTTTGTTATAATATAACATGGTTTTTGATATAATATGGTTTCATGATGGCTCCCAAAATATTTACAGTAAAATTCCTAAATCAAGACCACCTTTGGGACTGTTCAAAAGTGGTCTTTAAAAGACCACTTTTGAACAGTCCCAAAGGTTGTCTCCCACTGGTTATAGAAAACACAAAGAAAATGTAACTGAAACCTTCTAAACATGCTTTTAAAACCACAATTTTTCTTAACTCTTACCCTGCTGTTCAAGACAACCCCTATCTTTGCAAACAGTGTAGATCCAGATCAGATGGCTTCTGAAGAAGCCATCTGATCAGGATCTACACTATTTGGCATTCAGATTATGAATTTGTAGCAATAAATTACATCAAGTAATTTGATTGGTTGATAGACAGAAATTGGTGTGGCTTTAATGAATATTCAGCAAGATAAGGGTTAAATTAGGTGGTCTTAATAGAGGAATTTCACTGTAGATTCACTGTAGATTATATAGAAAAATCATTTTTTGACCATAAATGGCCATTTTTTTTTTTTTTTTACCATAAATGGTAATTTTTCTATATAATCTATACATTTTTGTTTGGATATATGTGTGTATTATAACATGGGTGTTTAACTAACACAGTTTCTGCTTTAGATTCCATTAATGGTGATATAAAGAGGTTGTGGTGTATATATATTTTAATTTAGGGTTTTTGTCAGACAAAAAGGGTATTGTAAGGTAGGAAGGGATTTGTTTTTATTTTAATGTCTTTTATTGGTGATATAAGAATCTTATATGGGTGTGAGGGGTGGAAGGAAAAATCCGTCCCGAGGGACACTGTCCGGCATCACGAGGCTTGCCGAGTGATGCCTGACAGTGATCCCGATGGATAGATTTTTCTACCCACCCCTCACACCCATATTGGATTCTTTTTCTTGCATACCTTCATTTTTAGCGCAGACTTTTAATGCTGCAGTGACTTCGGTTACCAACGTCCGCCATATTGTGTTGACAATGCAGGAACGTTTAGCGACGTCACGTAACTTGCTGTGAGGTCAACCTTAAGGACGGCGCATACGAGGTCGTAATCAACCAGAGCATTTATCAAACACGTGATTATATTCGATTTTGGGTCGGAACACCAGGGTCAGAATATAAATTTCTATCCCAGGGTAAAATCACGGATTTCCTTGTCTAGTGTGCAAGAAATACTTTTCTTGAAACATAGCTCCATATATGGCCGTTAACAAGGATAATTGTACTTATTTCCTGTCAGAGAAATATATGTTGTGGATACTTGTTAGAATCGCCTCATTGACAAGTACCCACAACATGTTTCTGACAAGAAATAAGGAAAATAATGTTCCTTATTTCCTTTCAGAGAAACCTTGGTTGTGGGTACTTGTTAGAATTGCCTCATTCAGGTGATTCTAACAAGTACCCACAACAAGAAATAAGGAAAATAATGTTCCTTATTTCCTTTCAGAGAAACCTTGGTTGTGGGTACTTGATTCTATCAAGTACCCACAACATGTTACTTACAAGAAATAAGGAAAATAATGTTCCTTATTTCCTGTCAGAGAAACCTTTGCTGTGGGTACTTGTTAGAATCGCCTCATTTAGGCAATTCTAACAAGTACCCACGACATATGTTTCTTACAAGAAATAAGGAAACTAATGTTTCCTATTTCCTGTCAGAGAAACCTTGGTTGTGGGTACTTGTTAGAATCCCCTCATTGAGGCGATTCTAACAAGTACCCACAACATGTTTCTATCAAGTAATAAGGAAAATAATGTACCTTATTTCCTTTCAGAGAAACCTTGGTTGTGGGTACTTGTTAGAATTGCCTCATTCAGGTGATTCTAACAAGTACCCACAACATGTTTCTTACAAGAAATATGTAAAATAATGTTCCTTATTTCCTGTCAAGGAAACCTTGGTTGTGGGTACTTGATTCTATCAAGTACCCACAACATGTTTCTTACATGAAATAAGGAAAATAATGTTCCTTATTTCCTGTCAGAGAAACCTTGGTTGTGGGTACTTGTTAGAATCGCCTCATTCAGGTGATACTAACAAGTACCCACAACATGTTTCTAATAAGAAATAAGGAAAAAAATGTTACTTATTTCCTTTCAGAGAAACATATGTTGTGGGTACTTGTTAGAATCGCCTCATCGAGGCTATTCTAACAAGTACCCACGACATATGTTTCCTACAAGAAATAAGGAAACTAATGTTTCCTATTTCCTGTCAGAGAAACCTTGGTTGTGGGTACTTGTTAGAATCGCCTCATTCTAACAAGTACCCAAAACGTATGTTTCCTTATTTCCCGTCAGAGAAACCTTGGTTGTGGGTACTTTTTAGAATTGCCTCATTGAGGCAATTCTAACAAGTACCCACAACATTTTTCCTGCTAGAAATAAGGAAACTGTTCTATCTTTGTTACACCACTTTATCTGGAGCTATGATAATAGGGATAATTTTAACCCATTGTAAACTGGTGGACTCTTCCATTGCTATATATTGGACAAGTCCATTTATTATTTAAGGGCGTCAGGCCTATTTTTCTTTTGTTTTTATTCCATTTTTGACAGAAAATCCTGTTAGCAATCAGTGCAGACTCTGATCAGACACCGCATTATGCGGCATTATGCATTATGCGGCGTCTGATCTGGGCCTACGCTCTTTGCCAGGCTACCCTTTTAGGATTTTCCCCGCCTAGAATGAGTTAAACATACCTTTTCCATCTGCTGTTATAGGTAGATGGATGTTGTGCATACACAGTAGTATGGCCCCCGCCCATCAGGGCTTGAAGAAATAGATGGGCTGCATGATGCTTCCACGCAGAGCTGAAACCGACCCACACACGAGTACTGGTAAATCGCTTAGAGGATCTAAGCCTGCCCAGGCAAAGCGGTGCCAGTCGGCCCACCCATGCTTATAAACCCTATTGGTTTCATTGCGTGACAAGGCTTGAGATTTCATTTCATCTCAATGTTGGGTAAAAATCCCACAAAATTGGAAGCAACGTCTCTATATAGTGTTGACGGGGACGTTAAACCTCAAATCAAACAAACAAAATACGCAGTAGGAATGCCTCAATGAGGCAATGCTAATAAGTACTCACAACATCCAAGTTCAAGAATGAGTAATAAAAATCTTGAATTTCATTTTGAATGTTTTGTACATGTTTTTGGAAACTAACAGAGTAGGAAAAAATAGCATGTGAGGTGCTTAAAGGGAAAATGTGTCCTCTCTTACCTACACTCAGTCAAGTCTTCAGCCACTGCCCATCGGGGCTTTGAGAAATAGATTGGGCTGCATAGTGCTTCCATGCAGAACTGAAACTGACCATACACAAGTACTGGTAAACAGCTTAGATGGATTAAGCCTGTGAGTTTAATCAGGCGGCAGGGCTTGAGATGTCATTGCATCTCAATGTTGGATAAAATTCCCACAAAATTGGAAGCCACGTCTCCAAAATGACCTAAATAGTGTTGAAGGGGACATTAAACCTCGGCTCGTCAGCCAAGTCTCAAATCAGCCTACATAATCGTTCAGCCACTGTGCTTATGCCTCAACTCAAGACAACACCTCTCCAATTTCAAAACAAGGAAAATAATGAAGACTTTAAGCAGTGTGTGAGTGGGGGTGTTTGGGTGAGGCAAAGGTGACCTGTATCTTGCCTCACTGGCGCGTCCATCTGATATTGGCTTACAGTTGGCAAGGTGTGTTGCACTTGCAGCAGGTAAGAGTGGAGGGGGAATGTTGTTATTTCTTCTTTTTCTACACTTCCATTTTTCTCTTTCTCCTCTGTCCTTCACTTTCACCTCTTCCACTATCTCTTCTATCCCTTTTCTCCCTTTCTCTGGGAGATGACACAAAATGACCTACAAGGGTTGACATGTTGTTAAACCAAAAACAAGCAAGCCTAGTGATAACGGACAGTGATCCCAAGGGATGGATTTTTTCTATCCAGCCCTCACGCCCATGTAGGATTCTTTTTCTTGCATACCTTTCATTTCTGAGTGTGGATTTTTTAATGCTGCAGTCACATCGGTTGCCAACATCCACCATATCATGATGACACTACAGTGATGTTTAGTGACGTCACGTTTAATGCTGTGACGTCAGCCTATGATGGCACATAATGGTGGTTTATAACCAGTGCATTTATCAAACAAGAGAATATTCGATTTTGGGTAAGAACACCAGGGCAGAATTTCTATCCCAAGCAAAAACTATGGATTTCCTTATTCAGTATGCAAGAATGTCTTTTGTCGGCCTTGGTAGCTCAATCGGATATGCATCTGACTGGTGATCAGGTCGTAAGATCGATATCTGCTGGGGTCTATAACATTCTTTCGTGGAGATTGATCATGAGATCATTTCCATGATCATCGGGTCCCTCATTCCCTTCTGCTGATTCAAGAAGCACAGTTGTCAGTTTCTGAACAAAGAATGAGACCTGTACTGTATAAGCCTGTCCAGGAAGTGTAGCTAGGTGACTTGACTGGCTCGATATTACCTAAAAATGCTGACTTGGACGTTAAATTCCAAATGAAAAAAAAATGCTTGAGTCTTTGCTGTATGTGGTGCTTGAAAAAATATTCGCTCTTGTTGCATCTCACATAAATACATGTTTATTGGTTTGCTAACCCATTGTAGGCGGGAAACCCCTAGAGTGGTACCTTGGCAAACAGAGCAGGCCCAGATCAGATGCCACAGAATGCAGCGTCTGATCAGGGCCTGCACTACTTGCTGACAGGATTTTCAATCAAAAATAGAAATCAAAGCACTGAGAGTACTGGTTGTTCGATCGTCTCTGAGTGTAGGTTGGGAAAAGTCCTGAGCAGAGAATCAAACTGTCTGTTTAACTTTTAGCAAGCATAGTAGAGCTGTTCAGACATCGCGTTATGTTGCGTCTGATTATGTAGATTCTCTTTGCCAATGCCCAAGTGTATGAGCACAGTCCACTCGTCCATCGGGGCTTGAATAAATAGATGCGCTGCATGGTGCTTCCACGCAGAGCTGAAAGTCCAGTAACATTGGAAGTAACATCTCCAAATGACCTATGCAGTGTTGACGGGGACGTTAAACCTTAATCAAACAAACGAGCACAGTCCAGAATTTTCTTTTTACACTGCGCTCTGATGTCTTAGGGTAGTACTTGGATTTTGTTCAGCAGAGTGGGGAGGGTGCAAACGCAGCCCCCTCCCATCTTTTGGAAATTATTTCAGATTCATACAGTTTTTCACCCTCTGCAAAATACCTGAAATTAGCATCCTCAACCCGCCCCTTTTCAGAGTCTGCGTACGGCCTTGTATCATGTTCAAAACTGTTGTTGCATACATATGGCGAACAGTGCCAAGGCTGATCAGAAGCAATGTACTTTATATCCGATCTTGGTCTACGCTGTATGTCTAATAACGGTACCACCTATAAAGTCTGGGCTACTCATTTTTGCACTTAAAACATTTCAGGGTTCTAAAATGAAGTTCTTTGCATGAGTGCGAAAAGTGTATTTTTATACAACTTGGCATACATCTGTATAACAGTTTTATAAATAGAATGTTCCGAAAGACGTCACGTGACATCGTGGCCTGGTTTAAGATATTGTTTTTCTTTCATTACGTTCTTATACTATTCCGTTTCACCCTCAAATGCCACTATTTAAGCAAACAGTGAAGTTCCTGTGCAACCTGCTGATCAGAGGCCACATACCGCGGCATCTGATCTGGGTATTATCCAGCACACGATTCCTGTCAAGTCTCAAAAGATAGCTCTTGTTGCATCGATAAAAATAGCGCAACATTTCAAGTTCTATTAATAAAACATAATATTGGTTTTCCCAAATCAGTGCTGGTCTCTATAGATAGCTCCTGTTGCATCGATAAAAACAGCGCAACGTTTCAAGTTCTATTAATAAAACATAATATTGGTTTTCCCAAATCAGTGATGGTCACGTGGACAACTGCATTAATTCCATTTGGCCATTTAGTAAATTTGGGTCAATCGTAAACCGATCGACCCAAAAATTGGCTTGACACCCCTTATAGGACAAATGGATTTGTCCAAGATAAGCAATGGAGGAGTCCAGCAGTATACAATGGGTTAAAGGGGAATCAATACATTGTTTACATAATTTTAATCTTTTCTTTTTACACGGGAGGCAACTCCCGGACATTTTTGCTCACTTTCTAAAAATTGAGCTTCTCTGATAAAGGCTATTACTCTGAACTCTCACCGGTTGAAGAGCCGTAAAAACTCATTCTCTTGTGGCAGGATTCAGTTATATGTACCATAAAACAAGTCAAAGAATCATGAAGGTATCCTAACAAGCTAGAATATTGGGAGATACAATGCCATGTATATTGTGTGTTATTTTGATTCTTGACGGTGGACATGCGATCATATTCCCCACCTGAGAGCGATATTGGCCCTGGCATAACGGCGAGGGCAAATATGGCTTTCAGGTGGGGAATTCACCTTATTTTGCATTATCTGCTGGTTCCTAGTCTGAAGGTTATCAGAGTTGGAAAAACAGGTAACCAGACCCCCCCTGACCTTGAAAGGTCAGGGGGGTCTGGTTACCTGTTTTTTCAATATTGACAATGTGCAAGATGGGAGCCAGCGAATAATGCAAATATGGTGAATATGATCCCATGTTCCTTGTCAAGAATCAAAATAATGAATTTGTTATACTGCAAAATATTTTCACGGTGTTCTAAACAATTCTTTTGTCAGGGACGTCGTGAGAAGTACATGTTTACATGCGGTGTCATCAATCGTGCCCTTATGCACGCATTACGTTGATAACGTTGCTCAGTGTAAAAAAGTTTACGACATGTTAGAATGAGAGTCTAAAACCCTTGTTCTGCTGAGCCCGGATATGCCTTTTCTTTGAAACAATGTAGATCCAGATCAGATGGCTTCCATCTGATCAGGATCTACATTGTTTGCCATTCAGATCGTGAATTTGTTGTAATAATTTGCTACAGGTAATCTGATTGGTTGATAATCGGTAGTGGGTGTGGCATATATGAATATTCAGCAGTCCAAGGGTTAAAACAGAAAACAATGAAATAAGATACCAAAAGAAATAATAAAAACAGTCATAATTAAATTTTTCATTTATTTATTTATTGGCTGGAAATTAGCGTGGTGCTTTTATTTCTTAACAACAATGCAGTAGATCCAATATGGTGGCCATCGCAATTAAGCAAAGGCAAGCACGAGAGGGCAATATATTTTTGCTCATGGGGTATATGGAAAATAAATGCCATTGCGCTGTCCACTCAAAAGCCTGGAAATTTCTTTGCAGTATAACAAAGATCCGTGTAAGAAGGAGTAGCACAGATAATAAAGGGATAATTTCCCTTATAGCATGTACTTGTTAAAAACGTAGTTTGCATGCCCCCGCCCATCGGGGCTTGAAGAAATAGATTGGCTGCATGGTGCTTCCATGCAGAACTGAAACCGACTGCACACAAGTACTGGTAAACCCCTTAGAGGATCTAAGCCTGCCCAGGCAAAGCGGTGCGAGTCGGCCCTTTCATGCTTATAAACCATATTGGATTCAATGGGTGACTGGGCTTGAGATGTCATTTCATCTCAATGTCGTGTAAAAGTCCCACAAAATTGGAAGCAATGTCTCCAAAATGACCTATACAGTGTTGACGGGGACGTTAAACCTCAAATCAAACAAACAAAATAAACGTAGGTTGTGTGTACTTGCTAGAATCACCTCAATGTGGGCATTTTGTTTTCGACCATACCATCTGTGCTGCGGGTACTTGTTAGAATTGCCTCAGTGAGACAGTTCGAACAAGTACCCACAAGTGCCACAACATAGTGAAATTCCACCATTTTGACCAGCTAAAATCAAACTTAATTCTTGTCTTAAAAACATTTTTCAGAATTTCACTTGCCCTCCATCAACAAGGGCATGTAGATTTTTGTTAATTGCATTGAGACTAGACAAAATCTTCACTATCCCTCTTAAATTTTTACTCCTCTGGCGAGAGGACAAGAGGAATTTTACAGCCCTGATGTTACAGGTTTAAGTTGTAATTTTTGTGTTTTCTACGTTCAGTGTACTCTAGTAAGAGGCCACCTTTGGGGCTGTTCAAAAGTGGTCTGAAAGACCACTTTTGAACAGTCCCAAAGGTGGTCTTAATATAGAATTTTCACAGTATGTTTCTATACAGAAGGAATCAAGCAATTTACAGTAAAATTCCTATATTAAGACCACCTTTGGCACTGTTCAAAAGTGGTCTTTAAGACCACTTTTAAACAGTCCCAAAGGTGGTCCCTGACCAGAGGACACTGCTGGCAGTAAACATGACAGTTTAAGTGCATCCCCCAATATAAGCTTTTTAAAGCAGAATTAGTCTTAGTTGTAGGTGGTCTTAATTATGGAATTTCACTGTATTCCTAGAAGCCTCCATGGTGTTATGGTTACACTTCTCGCCTTGTAAACCAGGGGTCGCGGGATCGATCCTGGGCTTCTCCAGACTTTCGGGCGAGTCTTTAAAACCGAGGTCCCATCTCCATATGACCTTAGCTGTTGGTGGGATGTAAAACTCTAACACTCACTCACTCACTGTATTCCTTAATTACCCACATTACTCATCCTTACCAAGAGGCATGTCTGATTGTTCTCCCAATTGTTCACTTGAGATGGACATAATCCCTGAAATAGTCTTTGACTGTAGGACACCACAGCCTCTGTGAGAGTGTTTTTCCTGTTCTTCTTATAACATGCTTTCATAAAATATACCTGCATAAAGACGATATATAGCCTGCTGGAGGTTAGAAAATGGTACACAATGCATAGGTGAGCAGCTACGACATTGCTTTTTCCTGTACTTTCATAAAATGTACTTTCATAAAGATGAAAAAATAAGCCAGCTGAACATAAGAATATGGTACTCATTGCAAAGTAGCAGCTACGACATTGCTTTCCCTGTACTTTCATAAAATGTTTTTTTTTTTCATAAAGATGAAAAAATAAGCCAGCTTGACTTAATAAGAAAATGGTACACAATGCATTATTGAGCAGTAGTGACATTGCTTCTCCCTGTACTTTCAAAAATGTACTTTTCATAAAGATGAAAACATAAGCCAGCTGGACATAAGAAAATGGTATTCATTGCAAAGGTGAGCAGCTATGACTGCTTTTCTCCGTACTTTCATAAAATGTACTTTCATAAAGATGTACAAATAAGCCATGTGGACATAAGAATGTGGTACTCATTGCAAAGGTGAATAGCAATGACATTGCTTTTCCTTGTACTTGCATAAAATGTACTTTCATAAGGATGAACAAATGAGCCAGCTGGACATGAGAAAATGGTGCAACAATGATATTGCTTTCCTGTACTTGCATAAGATGTACTTTCATAAAGTGTACTTTCATAAAGATGAGCAAATAAGCCAGCTGGACACGAGAAAATGGTACAACAATGACATTGCTGTCCTGTACTCTCATAAATGTACTTCCATAAAATGTACTTTCATAAAGATGAGTGGACATGAGAAAATGGTACAACAATGACATTGCTGTCCTGTACTCTCATAAATGTACTTCCATAAAATGTACTTTCATAAAGATGAGCAAAAGCCAGCTGGACATGAGAAAATGGTACAACAATGACATTGCTGTCCTGTACTTTCATAAAATGTACTTTCATAAAGATGAGCAAACAAGCCAGCTGGGCATGAGAAAATGGTACAACAATGACATTGCTGTCCTGTACTCTCATAAATGTACTTTCATAAAATGTACTTTCATAAAGATGAGCAAATAAGCAAGCTGGACATGAGAAAATGGTACAACAATGACACTGCTGTCCTGTACTCTCATAAATGTACTTTCATAAAATGTACTTTCATAAAGATGAGCAAATAAGCCAGCTGGACATGAGAAAATGGTACAACAATGGCATTGCTGTCCTGTATTCATAAATGCACTTTCCTAAATGTACTTTCATAAAGATGAGCAAATAAGCCAGCTGAATGTGATAAAATGGTACAACAATGGCATTGCTTTCCTGTACTTTCGTAAATGTACTTGTGTAAAGTGTACTTTCGTAATATGAACAAAAGAGCCAACACAGGAGATGAACTTAATAAGCTTTTAAGCTTCCATTCAAATTCTTTCAAGAATGAACATACTGTATTTGAACCAGGGCACAGCATTTCCTACAATTTACATGTGCATCTGCGCAGTCTGATCGTTGTCTTTGTTGTGCGCTCTAAGGATAGCTAAGGGCCCAATGCTCCTTCATGTATCAAGAAAAGTCTCTGGTCAGACTACAGTCGAACTTCGATGGGTCAAACTCGGTAGGCTCGAACACCACGTTTGGGTCAAATTGACTTTTCAGTCCCGGCAAAATCCCTATTCATTTTAACTAAACATGCCACCCTTGGCTCGATCCACGATGGCTCGAACCCTCGAACTCTAAGCCTGGTCCCTAGAGTGCATTTTCTATGTAAAATCCCACCGATGGCTCGCACTAATTACCTTTTTAAAAATTCCAATTTTATCGATCAAGTCACGCAGGCGCGTGATCAGTATCATAATACGGACCAAAAATACGGCTCATCATCCACTCTTAAATTATGACCGATAAATGTACCGAAGTCACCAAAATCGCGGCGGCTATGATAAAATATCATAGTACACAAAGATGGATCTTGCAGAGTTGGACTCCAATGGCTCGAACTACCGATGGCTCGAACTTTTTTCGGCGGTCCCGGCGAGTTCGAGCCATCGAAGTTTGACTGTATATGGATGTGCAGGCTGATCTGAGTCTTTGCTTTGCACACATGTAAATTGTAGGAAATACTGTGCCTCACCTCATTTATATGTGGTTATAGATTGTTTGTATATGGCATAGGTTAGCAGCAATATTACATTTAGGGGATATCTGTATTCAAAATTGTCATTTGGGGAGGTTGATGGTTGGTTTCAGGGACAGAAACTTATTTTTACGGCGTCGGGTCAGCGGAGTGACACGTCACAGTAAACAACAATTAGCACCAGTAAAACCAGCGATTTACCTCTCCATATGTCAATTTTCAGTACAGTTATCCCCATTCTGTTGCACTTGAGGCAGCGCATGACAAAACCTACAATGAGACTCAAATCAACCTGTGCACCCATCCTCTAGGACAAGACCTTTTGCTTATGTCTCTTTGCATAGACATTAGCCTATAGTAGGTACATATCCAGTAAAATTCTGTTATTAAGACCACCTAAAATTGAGACTAATTCTCCTTTAAAAAAGCTTATTTAGTAGGTTGCAGTTATTCTTTCTTTTGTGTTTTCTGCACACAGTGTCCTCTTGTCAGGGTCGACCTTTGGGGCTGTTCAAAAGTGGTCTTTAGAACAGTCCCAAAGGTGGTCTTAACCCTTATCTTGCTGTTCATGACAACCCCTATCTTTGGAAACAGTGTAGATCCAGATCAGATGGCTTCTGAAGAAGCCATCTGATCAGGATCTACACTGTTTAACATTCAGTTTAAGGATTTGTAAGAATAAATTACATCAAGTAATCTGATTGGTTCAAAGTCAGAAATGGGTGTGGCTAAACTGAATATTCAGCAAGAGAAGGGTTAATATTGGAATTTTACTGTATTAGACATAAGCAGTTAACCGGTACAGTGCCAATAAGCGCAGTCTAGCCTGAGCCTGTGCTGTTGGCAACCATGTAGAGGAGACCTTGAGGTAAATTCTTGCAAGTAAAGAGGACCCGCGTTATAACGACAATATAAGAATCTTATATGGGTGTCAGGGGTGGATTGAAAAGTTCGTCCCGAGGGACACTGTCCGGCATCACGAGGCTTGCCGAGTGATGCCGGACAGTGATCCCGAGGGACGGATTTTTCTATCCACCACTCACACCCATATTGGATTCTTTTTCTTGCATACCTTCCATTTCTATTGCGAATTTTTAAGGCTGCTGTCACTTCAGTTACCGACGTCCGCCATTTTGTGATGACACTACAGGAATGTTTAGTGACGTCACGCATGACAACGCCGCGCATGAGGTTGTAATCAACCACTGCATTTATCAAACACACGATTATATTCAATTTGGGGTCGGAACACCAGGGTAAGAACATTAATTTCTATCCCAGGGTAAAATCACGGATTTCCTTGTCTGGTGTGCAAGAATATTTGTTCCCTATTATTGTGCTGTTATATTGAATTTGCCATTATAAAGAATCCCAGTTCAGAGTATGAAAAGTTATAAAAGGTCTTTACCACATCATTACACCCAAGAAACAAATGTCATAGACATTTGTTAGAATCGCCTCAATGAGGCGATTCTAACAAATATCTATAACATTTGTTTCTTGGAGTATTAATCCTTATCTTGCTGTTCACGACAACCCCTATCTTCACAAACAGTGTAGATCCAGATCAGATGGCTTCTGAAGAAGCCATCTGATCAGGATCTACACTGTTTGGCATTCAGTTTATGTATTTGTAGCAATAAATTACTTCAAGTAATTTGATTGGTTGATAGACAGAAATGGGTGTGGCTTAAATGAATATTCAGCAAGAGAAGGTTAAATTACAAGAATCTTACATGACTATGGATTCGATTTGAGCATTTCCAACCGGAGGGAAGCCAACGCTGCTCGGAATCCAGGCTAGGCCTTGAGCTTTGCCGTTATCACGAATATCGGTATAAAGAGGGTTGACTGTGGTCACGTGTTGGGCCTTACTAGTTGGTCATGCATACACATTGAAGAACATGTATTGGAGAATGTGAAGATATCTTTTCTCATGTGTCAGCATTATTTGTTTGATTTTGAGGTGTAACATCCCCATCAACACTGTATAGGTCATTTTGGAGATGTTGCTTCCAATTTTCCAATTGGAAGCATCATGCAGCCCATCTATTTCTTCAAGCCCCGATGGGCAGGGGCCGGGGCCGGTGTCAGCAATTTAAAACTATTTCATACCTTTTTCGGAGACAGTCAAACTAATAGCTTTTTGATGCTGTGGACCACCTGATGAACTTTCACCAGGGGTCGATGGTTCATCTCCTTTTGAAAACAAGCTTATTTAAATATATTGAAAATATTTTCAGATAAAAAGTTCTGATATTAAAACATAGATTGTGGATTCTCATTAGAAATGCCTTGCCGAGGCAATTTTAATAAGTACCCACAGTCTGTGTGTTTAAACAGAAATAAGAAAAATTTTGTACACCACTGTAAACCCAGTTTTACTATGTAGGGTCAAAATTATATTGTTGTGTTTGTGACGAGGTGGTCCACAGCACCAAGGGGAAGATAGTTTTAATTGTTGCCCAGAAAGTTATAAAATAGATGTTTTATTATTCAATCCATTCTAAAGGAACTGTTGTCTGTCCCTGCTAGGCAATTCACATGCCTGCGAGATAGTCAATACTATCTATCCCGGACGATAATTCCCAAAGAAATGGTTCATACTGATTGGATTTTACTACAGGTGCAAAGACATGAAATAGTTGAAAATGCTTTTTAACGTCTCATAAAGTAGGTTGGGTAATAAAAAGAGGCTCTTACATGAATGGTCAGTTCATATGAAATTTATGAAACAAGCCTTGGGCGAGTTTCATAAATTTCATATAAAATGACCACAAGTATAAGATTTGTTCATCATATAACAATTTTAAATCCTATTTTATCGTTGAAGATGTTCAAAAGAATTTCAATAGAAAACAGAGTTGTTACAGATGGCGTCCTGACTTAAAGGGGAATGGGAACACCTGGCAGATTTTTCTGCCTTTTTTCAAAGGGAAACAACTTTCAGGACTTCCTGTTTACTTTTCTTCGTTTAGCCCTGAGATGAGAAAGGGGTCTACTCTTAAAGGAAAGAATTTGCTCCTCAGGAGCAAATTCTTTCCTTTAAGAGTTGACCCCTTTTGACATGGGAGACAAAAATACTTTTGCAGGAGTTGCCTCACCTGAAGGTGTTCCTATTCCCCTTAAGCACCAGTAACCATGCATTATTACATGTGTGGTCATATGGTTTTTATGACACAACGTTATCCACTAAATAACAGTGACGTTATGCGATAAAAATGAATATTTTTGGTGTGTGTAGTGTCATCTTAACATGTTTGTTGGCATAAATAATAGATTTTAGGATCCATTGTTTGTATTGTTTATGCAGTCCAGTAGTCTAGTGTTGGGCTTTCTTGGTTCTATATTGGTTGCATATGCATGGAGGGCAATTTACTAAATCTGTGGTGCATACTAATTAGTACCGTATTCCTCCCATTTAGCGCCCCTGCTCCTATAAGCGCCCCTTCACTGTTTTTCCAAGAACAAATTAATAAGCATCCCTTCTGCTGGGGGAGTCAGTTAAACTATCAGCCCCTCTGTGCTATGGACCACCTGATGACCTTCCGCCTGAGGGGAGACAGATAAACTATCAGCCCCTCATTGCCGTGGACCACCTGATGAACTTTTGCCCGAGGGAAGACAGTCAAACTATCAGCCCTCTGTGCTGTGGACCACCTAATGAACTATTGCCGGAGGGGAGACAAACTATCAGCCCCTCTGTGCTGTGGACCACCTGATGAATTTTAGCCAGAGGTCAGACAGATAAACTATCAGCCCCTCTGTGCTGTGGACCACCTGATGAACTGTTGCCGGAGGGGAGACAGTTAAACTATCAGCCCCTCGGTGCTGTGGACCACCTGATGAACTACCTCCTGAGGGGAGACAGTCAGACTATCAGCCCCTCATTGCCTTGGACCACCTGATGAACTTTCGCCTGGGGGAAGACAGTCAAACTATCAGCCTCTCTGTGCTGTAGACTACCTGATGAACTTTTGCCCGAGGTGAAACAGTCAAACTATCAGCCCCTCATTGCTGTAGACCACCTGATGAACTTTTGCCCGAGGTCAAACGGGCCTCCGTGGCCTAGTGGATAAGAGCGCTGACTCTTAGTCATTAGGTCTCTCACTGCCGTAGGTTCGAGCCTCGGTCGGGCCATGTGTGAGACACCAAGTTCTGCAACGGAAGGTCAGGTGGTTTTTCTCCGGGTACTCCAGTTTTCGCCCACCTCTGATTAACGATCGGCTCGATATGAGTGAAATAATCTTGAAAGGGCCGTAAAACCCAAACCAAAAAAAAAAATTTGCCCGAGGTCGAACTATCAGACCTAGTGGTGCTGTGGACCACCTGATTAACTGTGGCCAGAGGGATGACAGTTAAACTATCAGCCCCTGGGTGCTGTGGACCATCTGACGAGCTATTGCCCAAGGCGAAACAGTCAAAACTTTTTAGGTCATTTTGGAGATGTTACTTTGGATTTTGTAGGATTTTTATGCCCCACCGCTCAAAAAGTGGCGGGGTATTATGTTACTCCCTCCGAAGTTTTGAGTGTATGTTCGTACGTCTGTCAGCACCTCATAGTTTCGTGTACGCTCCATAACTGATACTATTTGAGATATTTTCACGAGAGGATATGTTGAGCACCATGAGACGATGTACAGAACATTCTACATGTAACTCGGATTTTCCTACTTTTGGAGTAATTGCCCTATGAATAGTGAAAATAGCCATTTTATCATAGTTTCGTGTCCGCTCTATATTTCTGATACCATTTGATATATTTTCCCAAAACTTCACAAACATATAGAGCACCATGAGATGACGCACAGAACAAAGTCATAACTGTGATTTTCCTACTTTTTGAGCCGGCCATCCGCCCATCGGGGCTTGAAGAAATAGATGGGCTACATGATGCTTCCGCGCAGAGCTGATATTGACTGCACACCAGTACTGGTAAACCGCTAAGAGGATCTCAGCATATCAGTGTTATTAAAATGCTTGTTTTACATTTACTTTGATTAAACTGTTTTACGAAAAATTCTTTCAGTTTAGTTATTATTTAAATACCCTGTCTGGTATATACAGAATGCTTTGATATCAAGTTTATCAGGCAAGGCTTTGAGAATACTTGTAGAATAGCAATTCTACATGCATTCTCAAAACCAAGCCTGATAAACTTGATATCAAATGACACAAATCTGGTATTCTATTTTTCAGTTAATTCCCATGTTTCCAGTAGTTCAATTCATAAAAGTTCAATGTCGCGTACACCTGATAAAGCTCACTTATCCTGAGATAGCCTTTCTTTATCAGTTTGAGGTGTTACAATGCAATTAATATAGGGGGTAACTGATAAAAGATGCATTTACATTCTCAGAGCATTTACAGAAACGAATCCTTAAGTTAACTATTTGGATGTTATGTTGTTCATATTTCAACGAATACATTGATCCGTACCGCATCTCTTTACCTTGTGATGACACATGCATGCGGCAAAGTGCATTTTTGCACATCTCCAAAATGGCCAATTCTGATGAAAATCTGCAATGTTTTTCTTATTTATACTGCAAACATAGGTTGTCGGTGCTAGTTAGAACCTCCTCATTGTTCTAACGAGTACCCACAACCTATGTTTTGGAGCAGAAATAAGAAAATATATTCTGCAATTAAGCCCTGTGTTCTCTATTTAAAGTGGGGTTAAGGTGGTGTTCAACACTTTTCATTTCAAGGATTTGTTCACAGGATCGAAGCCTCTGTGGTGTAGTGGTTAAGCTACTCTCCTCATAAACCAGGGTCATTGGTTTGATCCCCGCCTTCTCCAGATTTTCGGATGAGTCTTTAAACTGAGGTCCCATCTCTGCATGATCTCAACTGTTGGTGGGACATATAGAATATTACATGGTGATTTTGATATCGGCCCTGGCCTCGGCCCTCGGCCTGTCTCAGCCCCAGCGAGGGCTGAGACAGGCCGAGGGCCGATATCAAAACAACCCCAGGGCCTCTTAGCTCTCATAGACTTATATTGGAAAAAACTTCAGAAAGCTTTTTATCTGAAACTATGAAGCACAGAGCTTAGATATTTTGTATCTAGCAACATAAAATAGTCACCTACATAAATTGTGCTAACCCTGCCCCTGGGGTCAAAATTGGCCATGCCTAAGCTCATCAGCTCCCGTAGACTTATAATGGAAAAAACTTCAAAAATCTTCTTCTCTGAAACCCAAAGGCCCAGAGCTTAGATATTTAGTATGTAGCAACGTCAGGTGGCCATCTACTAAATCCTGCCAATTATGCCCCTGGGATCCAAATTGGCCACATCCCAGGGCTTTTTAGCTCCCATAGTATTACAGTAAAATCTTCTTCTCTGAAACCACAGGGCCCAGAGCTTAACTATAAAGCTTGTAGCAACGACAAGTTGTCACCTACATAAATCCTGCCAACCGTGCCTCTGCGGTCAAAATTGGCTGCTCCCATGGGCCAATTAGCTCCCATAGGCTTATGGAAAAACAACTGTAACAATCTTCTCCTCTGAAACCATAAGTCCCAGAGCTTAGATATTTAGTATGTAGCATCATGAAATTGTCACCTTAATAAATCCTGCCAACCATGCCCCTTAGGTCAAAACTGGCCAAGCCCATTGGCCCATTAGCTACCATATGCTTAAAATGGGGGAAAAACTTAAAATGAAAAAAAAAAACTTCAAAAATCTTCTTCTCTGAAACCATAAGGCCAAGAGCTTAGGTATTTAGCATGTAGCAAGTTCGAGTGGTCGCCTAAATGAATCCTGCCAATCATGCCCCTGGGGTCCAAATTGGCCAAATCATATGGCCCCTTAACTCCAATAAACTTATAATGAAAAAAAAAACTTCAAAAATCTTCTTCTCTGAAACCATAAAGTACAGACCTTAGTATCTAGCCATATAAAATGGTCGCCTACATAAATCCTGCCAACCATGCCCTTTGGGTCAAAATTGGCCACGCCCCAGGGCTCATTAGCTCCTATAGACTTATACTGGAACAAACTTCAAAATTCTTCTCAATGAAACCATAAGGCCCAGCAGAGCTTAGATATATAGTATGTAGCAATGTCAAGTGGTCTGCTACATAAATCCTGCCAACCATGTCTCTGGAGTCCGAATTGACCATGCCCCATGGGCGCCTTAGCTCCCATAGACTTATAATGGATTAACTTCAAAAATCTTCTTCTCTGAAACCACAGGGCCCAGATCTTCTTTTATTAATTTGAGGTTTAACGTCCAAGTCAACACAGTGTAGGTCATTTTGGAGACGTTTCTTCCACTTTTGTGGGATTTTTACCCAACATTGAGATGAAATGACATCTAAGCCCTGCCGCCCAATGAAACCAATTTGGTTAATATGCTTGGACGGTCCAACTGGCACTACTTTTCCTGGGCAGGCTTAGAACCTCTAAGCTGTTTACCAGTACTCATGTGCGGTCGGTTCCGTCCTTGCATGGAAGCACCATGTAACCCAATATATTTCTTCAAGCCCTGATGGGCATTCTAAACATCACTTATGATTTTTTTCTTATGCCCCCCCCCCCCAACAAATTGCTGCAAGTCGGACCGTCCAATGTACATGTATATATATAAGCTCTATTGGTTTATTTGGGTGGCACTCAGGGCTTGGGATGTCATTTCATCTCAATGTAGGGTAAAAGTCCCACAAAATTGGAAGCAACCTCTCCAAAATGACCTAAATAGTGTTGACGGACGTTAAACCCAAATTCAAACAAACAATATATGTTGTGTGTAGTCAATGAGACAATTATAATGAGTACACACAATAAACCGTCATTTCACAGAAGCATTATGCTTCCTGACATGGGGATATGAAAACCTCTCAGTAGCTCTAAACATGCCTATTGGCCTCTAATGATGTCTACCCAAGAGAAATTTACCTGTTCAAAATAAGAAACATGGTGTGCAACATGTCAAATATTTTGTCTAAATCCTCTTGTTGGTGTCTAGCTTTAATGCCTCGGAACAAGAACTGTTACTTGTGTTACAATGACATTAATATACCAGGACCTAACCTAGACCCTGGCTCACACCAAAGAGACACGCTTAGCTACATTATCCTCTGCATCTTTAACTCTGGGAGGGCATAAGATATCCAATCTCTAACGGTTTGAGGGAAGAATGACGCGTTGTATATATGTCAGCTTTTGCAGTTTGGGTCTGAACAGTCAATTAGTAATGATTTCTGTAGCGTCTAATTGGAGGTGGGAAGGTCCTTGCAACAGTCCTGTTTAACCGATTGAGTGAACACCTTGAACAGTCAGGGCTTCTATCAGAAAGCCACTGTGGGCTCAGAAAAGACAGAGGAACAATTGACAGGATCTTCACAGAAGGGCAGTTTCGAGAGAAATGCCAGGAACAAACTGTTAGGTAAGCTCAAGATACATAAGGCATCTGGGCCCGATGACCTGAATGCCAGGGTACTTAAGGAATGTAGTGCTGAAATATCTCCTGTGTTGGCCTTTATCTTCAATCAATCACTTGCCCAGGGCACTGTACCAGATGACTGGCGACAAGCAAATGTAACCCCGGTCTATAAAAAAGGGGAAAAATATGATGCAGCAAATTATAGACCAGTGTCGCTAACATGCATCTGTTGCAAAACCCTGGAGCATATATTAGTAAGCAACATCAATAAGCACTTAGCCTTTGAGAGCATTCTTGCTGACTGTCAACATGGTTTCCGGAGTCAAAGGTCTTGCGAAACGCAGCTTGTTCAATTTTACCATGACATTGTGAGCAATCTGGATGGGGCCATAAACCGTGGCCACAACCAGGCTGACTTGATCATCATGGACTTTGCTAAGGCCTTTGACAAGGTACCTCACAGAAGGCTATTACATAAACTGGAGTACTATGGGATAAGAGGATCCACGCATAGGTGGATTAGCTCATGGCTCTCTGGGCGCTCACAAGTTGTACTTGATGGCCAAGCGTCTGATCCAGTCCCTGTTTTATCTGGAGTCCCCCAAGGTTCGGTCCTTGGACCGGTCCTTTTCTTGGGTTTCATTAATGATCTCCCCGATAATATCAGGTCATCGGTCCGTTTGTTTGCTGATGATTGTGTCCTGTATAGGAACATATATTCTCCTTCTGACTGTCTTATTTTACAAGATGACCTGGATCAACTTGCACAGTGGGAGGCCGATTGGCAAATGAAGTTCAATGTGGCCAAATGTCACTCAATGAGAGTGTCACGACACCCTCCGGACAAGCAAATTAAGTTTGACTATACTCTTCACCAGCAAGTTTTGGAGCATGTTCAATCCGCCAAATATCTTGGTATCACCATCACTGACGATCTTGATTGGGGTCAACATATCTCAGATTACATCTAAAGCAACTAGGACTTTGGGATTCCTTAGACGGAACTTGGCTTTTGCACCTAGGCAGACAAAGGATGTTGCATATAAAACATTGGTTCGCCCTCAACTCGAATATGCATCACCCATTTGGCATCCCTATGTTAAAACTCAGACTCAGCAGGTGGAGAAGGTGCAGAGGACAGCTGCTCGATGGACCTGTAGGCGATGGCGAAATAGAAGTAGCGTCGGTGACATGCTTAATGAGCTAGAGTGGCCGTCCCTGGAGGCCCGTCGTGAGCAGTCCTCTTTAACCTTCTTCTACAAGATACACTCTGATTCAGTGTCTATTGATAAAGATAGGTACTTGACCCCTGTAACACTGTCGACCCAAACAAGGGCATCAAAAGTAAACGACTCACAATATCGTAGATACCAGTCCTATAGTGATGCCCTGAAGAACTCATTTTTTCCTAGAACTATTCCCCAATGGAATAGTCTTCCCTCCTCTGCGGTGAATGCCAAGTCCGCAGAAGAGTTTAAAGCCCGCACAGTGTAAGATTGGGACTCAGAGGTATGCGTTTTAGGATACCTCTGTTATGCAGATTGTAAATAGTTTTAAGGACGCATCCAGTACCTCTCTTTTTTTCAGCTAAATTCTAAATTTAGCCACCCAATCAACTGAGGTAATGGCCAGATATGACCGACTCAGTATAAGAAGATAGATAGAACAGAACATGGACCTACACATGGCATGACCTTTGTCGACCTTACCAAAGCATTTGACACGGTCAGTCGTGAGGTTCTTTGGAAAACCATAACGTAGTTTAGATGTCCAACCAAGCCATAGCAATGGCGAGGCAGTTCCACGATGGTATGCTTGCACGGGTCCAAAATGATCGTGAGTTTTCTGATCCATTCCCTGTGACAAATGGAGTCAAGCAAGGCTGTGTACTAGCCCCAACACTGTTCACTAGTTCAACTCAAACAAGGCAACCGTCAATATCGCAGGTACCAGGCCTATAGTGATGCCCAAAAGAATTCCTTTTTCTCTAGAACTATTCCTCAGTGGAATAGTCTTCCCTCCTCAGTGGTAAATGCCAAAACTGTAGAGGAATTCAAACCCCGCATGGTAAAGATTGGGACTCGAGTGGTAAGCGTTATACTAATAACTCATCCAATGATTTTTTTTCCCTAAATTCCAAATTTAGCGCACCACTTAACTGAGGTAATGGCCAAGTGTAGATAGATAGATAGATAGATAGATAGATAGATAGATAGATAGATAGATAGATAGATAGATAGATAGATAAATAGATAGATAGATAGATAGATAGATAGATAGATAGATAGATAAATAGATAGATAGATAGATAGATAGATAGATAGATAGATAGATAGATAGATAGATAGATAGATAGATAGATAGATAGATAGATAGATAGATAGATAGATAGATAGATAGATAGATAGATAGATAGATAGATAGATAGATAGATAGATGGATGGATGGATAGAATGGATAGATAGATAGATAGATAGATAGATAGATAGATAGATAGATAGATAGATAGATAGATAGATAGATAGATAGGTAACATGAAACATCGCTCTCAAGTGACGAATTTATAAACGGTTAGATTGTTTGAAAATTATGCATACAAATTACCACTAGCCAGTACTGACATAATTTAAATACAAAAATTCCTAAACGATAATATTTTTGTTTGATATTAGTTTGTTTTCAGTAATGGGGATTTCCGGTAAAAGTTTTTCTCGGTTTTCTCAAATACCAACTTGACTTGGTCTCATACGTCATCTTAGAACACACAAACAGAAACATTTCTCCAAGACTGAGATTTTTCATGGTCAGTAATTACAGACGAACTGTTAGTGGAAGTTGGGCGTGTGTGGCTAAGGTCATCTTTTGAGAGTATATATGTTCACTGGCTCTTCTCCTTTTCTTGAGAGATTGACACATCGCCTGCAGGTCCATCGGGCAGCCGTCCTCTGAACCTTCTCAGCCTGTTGAACCTGAGATTTAACATGGGGATGCCAAACAGGTGATGCATACTCGAGTTGAGGTCGAACCAAGGTTTTGTATGCAACATCCTTTGTCTGCCTAGGAGCAAAAGCCAAATTGCGTCTAAGAAACCCTAATGTCCTAGTTGCCTTAGATGTAATCTCAGAAATATGTTGACCCCAATCGAGATTATCAGTGATGGTGATGCCAAGATATTTTGCGGATTGGACATGTTCCAATGTATGCTGATGTAGTGAGTAGTCGAATTTAATCTGCTTGTCTGGAGGGTGCCGTGTCCTCTGCTTGAATATGCTGCACCTATTTTGGATCCCTGGCAGAAAAAATATATCTATCAAATAGAAATGGTTCGACATCGTGCAGTAAGATGTAATGACTAGTTTCCCTAACAGCGTTAGCGCCATGCTTTCAAAACTCAACCTCCCAGTTCTTGAAAAACGAAGACATATATCATCTTTGGTCATGTTTTATAAAATACAAAACAGTTTAGTAAAACTCCACCCCGTCATACATACAGCCATCTTTGAGAAACAGAGTCACATGCCCATTCTCTAGGATTAACCCTCATAAGTACTCATTGTTCCCCCGTCTGCCAGACTCTGGAACAATATATCTATCTATCTTCTCATACCGAGTCGGTCATATTTGGCCTTTACCTCAGTTGGGTGGGTGGCTAAATTTAGAATTTAGCACAAAAAAAATCATCTCTGGATGAGTCCTTAAAACTATTTACAATCCAAACAGAGATATCCTAAAACTCCTCTGCGGTCCTGGCATCCACCGCAGAAGGTGGAAGACTATTCCACCGAGGAATAGCCCCAGGGAAGAAAGAGTTTTTCGGGGCATCACCACAGGACCGGCACCCACGACACCGCGAGTCATTTGCTCTTGATGCCCTTGTCCGTGTTGACACCGCTGCAGGGGCCAAGCACCCATCCCCACAAACCTACACTGTACCAGAATGTATCTTGTAGAAGAAGGTTAAGGAGGACTGCTCACGAAGGGTCTCCAGGGATGGCCACTCCAGCTCATCAAGCATGTCACCCACGCCACTTCCACTTCGCCATCGCCCGCAGGCCTATCGAGCAGCCCCCCGCACCCCCTCAACCCGCCGAATCTGAGTCTCCACACACGGATGCCAAATGGGTGATGCTGACCCAAGCCGAGGGCGAACCAATGCCCTACGTGCAACATCCTTTGTCTGCCGAGGTGCAAAAGCCAACTTACGTCCAAGGAATCCCAAGGTCCTAGCCGCTTTAGATGTTATTTCCAGATATATGCAACAGTCCAGACCTCGGTTCATTACAGGCGCTTGAAGTTTGGTCCATCAAACGTACTGAAAATGTTCAAATACAAAAGCTCTGGAAGCAATTTCAAAAACGCTTGCACTAATATTGCATTTCAGAGATCAAAAAAAAAAAAAAAAAAAAGTACATGTTACCACCCAGGAAATCCTGATCGTAGGTCCTAATGCTCAGATGTAAGCCAGTAGCAGTAATAGGAGAAAAAAAGAAGAAGAAAAAGAAAGATACTCCTGGCCATTTCTTACGAAATGGCTTACTGTTACATTATGAATTATTTACGGGCAGAACTTCAAGCTCCTGTGGTTCATTCCGGGCAGGGCTCCTCAAAACCTAAAAGTTGCACCTAATAAAATCATTTTCATCTTTCATCCTTAATATCACCCTCATCAATTCATTTAATACCCAAATTACAAACTGTTATGCTATCTGTCTATCTTCTTATACTGAGTCGGTCATATTTGGCCATTCATTACGAAAACATGCCTTATACAACTTCATTGTGATTTTTTACTGCCGAAAAAGCGAAAATTTACAGATGAAAAACTGTGATTTTCTTATTTCTGCTCAAAATATTGATTGTGGGTAATCGTTAGAATCGCCTCATCGAGGCGGTTCTAGCGAGTACCCACAATCTATATTTTGCAGCAGAAATAAGAAAAAATAAGTTTACCCCTGTAAACCCCAGTTTTACTATATTCAAGTGGGGTTCAAGGGGGTCCAAATTATATAGGCGTGTTTTCGTAATGACATCACCCGTGTTTTCTATCTATCTTCTTATACTGAGTCGGTCATATCTGGCCATTACCTCAGTTGGACATCATTGATTTCACAGTCCAAATAAATTCTAAACTCCACAGAAATTTTTGATATTGAATTGTTTCTCAAAAAGTTTTATATTCGTGCCATTTTTGCATGGACCGCACTCCGCATAATACTCTACAGGAGGTGTTTGGAGTATCCGGCAGATTCAGATTCTGAACAACAAACTTTTATTGAATGACCCTCTTCTTATAGTTTCTTCCCCTGATAATTTCAAAGCAGTTACATCCCCTGATTGTTAATATTTTGAGAGGCACTGCAGAATATGTAGGATGCCCAAATCAAAAGTCAAGAAGGTATACATGTCAGTTTGTGTGTCTATTATACTGTTTATTTATTCAATTTTTAGAACATATAATGGCGCCCATATAATAACTAAAATTGACTTTGCAACAGATTCGGACCCACTGTGTTTCGTACCCAGAGCACAGAACGTTGCTGGTGACGTCTCACATTCAAGGGTGTCTCCTGGGAAGTAAGTCTCTAGTTCTAACCAGATATATTAACTTTAAAGAGTTAACACGGAGCATGATAGCTTGGTGGTTTAATGCACTTGCCTCTGATGCTAGAGGCCCCCAGTATGATCCCTGGCAGCGGTGATAAAATTTCGGTGTCCGAATAGTGAATACGCTCCAAATATGGGGACAACATTATGTGGATAGGTAGTGATGCCAACCTTCTTGATGTGAACTGGATCTCAGACTCTATCAATGGTCATCAGTACTCCATGCCCATCTGACAACCAAACCTTAAACGACATGGACTGTGAACAGTCAAGATAGATTTCCCTACTAGACTGGAGAACACACTCTGTGTCTTCTGTACCAACAGATGGACCCTAATAGACCAATGCATCCCTTTGCCTGGCCATAGTGACCATGACATGGTACTAGTGGACACAGGAATTACTCCCAAAAGACAGAAACCATTTTAGCGTAGGAGTACCGGTATGCAAAAACACCAACAAAGTTGCCATAAAAAGGGAACTTGAAGAATTCTCTACCAACTTTACCAGCGCCTATGACAGATCCACACCAGTGAATACTTTATGGTCACTCTTCAAGAAGAAGTGTACAGAGACTGTAAAGTACTTGGTTGGCGGTCACTGGACCAGAGGAGGGCTGATGCTCGCCTCTGTATGTCAGGGGGTGTTGTAGTAAACATAGATAGATAGATAGATAGATAGACTGTGAATGCCTTCATCCCAACCAAAATGACCTTGACACTACTAAATCAGCCATGGTGTAACAGACAAGTCAAGCGTCAAGCAAGAAGGAAGAACAGGGCTTACAAGAGAGCCAAAAGATCCAAGCTTCAAACTGACTGGATCCGAATCAAGGAGATACAGAGCAACCACCAGACTACTTGCAGAGATCCCAGGAATGCACATGTCCGAGACATGGTCTCTGGCACCAGTTTCAACAATAAGAAGGTGTACTCATTCCGCAAACATGCCTATACAAATACATTGCCACCTTTATCATCGAAAAAATGAAAATTTAGGATGAAAAATTGTGATATTTTTCTTATTTCTGCTCAGAATATTGATTGTGGGTAATCGTTAGAACCGCCTCATTGAGGTGGTTCTAGCGAGTACCCACAATCTATATTTTGCAGCAGAAATAAGAAAAAATAAGTTTACCCCTGTAAACCCCAGTTTTACTATATACAAGTGGGGTTCAAGGAGGTCCAAATTATGACCTCAGTTATGTTGATTTCACAGTCCAAATAAATTCTAAATTCCACATTAATTTTTGATTATGTCTCCCCCGAAAAAATTTTTTTCGGAGAGACATATTGTTTTTCCCCCGGGCGTCTGTCTGTCCGTCTGTCTGTCTGTCCGTCTGTCCGTCTGTCACACTTTCGTGTCCGCTCTGTAACTTGAAAACCGTTAGAGCTATCGTCACGAAACTTCGTATAAATATTAATCAGCATTAGACGACGTGCAGTGCGCAAGAACCATAACTCTCGCATTTATACTTTTTGAATTATCTCCCTTGGAAGTTTGTTGGTATGTATATATGTATGGGCAAATCGTGTCCGGTCAATAACTTTCTTATTTTTTGATGGATTTTAAAATTACTCGGCAGAAATATTAACAACCATAAGACGATGTGTGGTGCGCATGAGGCAGGTCGGTACCTCAAAGGTCAAGGTCATACTTAAAGGTCAAAGGTCAAAAAAGGGGCCTTTTTTTCGTATTTGGTCAATAACTTTCTTATTTTGAGATGGATTTTAAAATTACTTGGCATAATTATTAACAACCATAAGACGATGTGTGGTGCGCATGAGGCAGGTCGGTTCCTCAAAGGTCAAGGTCATACTTAGAGGTCAAAGGTCAAAAAAGGGGCCATTTTTTCGTATTTGGTCAATAACTTTCTAATTTTGAGATGGATTTTAAAATTACTTGGCATAATTATTAACAATCATGAGACGATGTGTGGTGCACATGAGGCAGGTCGGTACCTCAAAGGTCAAGGTCATACTTAGAGGTCAAAGGTCAAAAAAGGGGCCTTTTTTTCGTGTTTTGTCAATAACTTTCTTATTTTGAGATGGATTTTGAAATCACTTGGCAGAAATGTTAACTATCATGAGACGATGTGCTGCATGCATGATTCAGTTTGATACCTCAAAGGTCAAGGTCATACTTAGAGGTCAAAGGTAAAAAAAGGGGCCTTTTTTCGGGTTTTGTCAATAACTTGCCTATTTTTAAATAGAATTTGAAGTTACTTGGCAAACATGTTAACTATCATGGGACGATGTGTTGCATGCATGATTCAGTTTGGTACCTAAAATGTCAAGGTCATACATAGACGTCAAAGGTAAAAAGGGGCCTTTTTTCGTGTTTGGTCAATAACTTTCTTATTTTTAGATGGATTTTGAAATTGCTAGGCAGAAATGTTAACCACCATGAGATGATGTGTTGCACGCATGACCCAGTTTAATACCTGAAAGGTCAAGGTCATACATAGAGGTTAAAGGTAAAAAAAGGGCCTTTTTTGTGTTCTGTCAATAACTTTCTTATTATGCCCCCAACTTCGAAAAAGTTTGAGGGGCATATTGGTTCTGGTTCGTTCGTCCGTCCGTTAAGCTTTTGATGCATAGCATAACTAAAGAACCGTGTATGCTAGGGTTTTGAAATTTCATATATGGATTCCTCATGGAAAATTAGCTGACGCGTATTTTTTTTCTCATCCCGATTATGCCCCCTTCAAGAGTTATTGCCCTTTGAATTTTTTGTTTAATAAAATCTTGTCAGCAAGAAATCTCAACAACTATTGGAGCTAGAGCCTTGAAAGTTGGTGATTATATTGATGGTGATGAGTAGATGAACTGATTAACTTTTGACAAAATTCCGAAAAATACTTTGTGAGTTATGGCCCTTTGTCATTTTGGTAATTTGTGCCCATTGTAATGTATGCTAAAAGTGATGCATAGCATAGCTTTAGAACCATGTATGCTAGGGTTTTGAAATTTCATATATGGATTCCTCATGGAAAATTAGCTGACGCATATTTTTTTTCTCGTCCGGAATATGCCCCTTTCAAGAGTTATTGCCCTTTGAATTTTTTTTAATAAAATCTTGTCAGCAAGATATCTCAAAAACTATTGAAGCTAGAGCCTTGAAAGTTGGTGAATAGATTGTTGGTGATGAGTAGATGAACTGATGAATTTATGACAAAATTCTGAAAAATACTTTGTGAGTTATGGCCCTTTGTCATTTTGGTAATTTGTGCCCATTGTAATGTATGCATAAAGTGATGCATAGCATAACTTTAGAACGGTGTATGCTATAATTTTGAAATTTCATATATGCATTTCTGATGGAAAATAAGCTGACGCGTATTTTTTTTCTTGTCAGGATTATGCCCCTTTCAAGAGTTATTGCCCTTTGAATTTTTTTTTAATAAAATCTTGTCAGCAAGATATCTCAAAAACTATTGGAGCTAGAGGCTTGAAAAATGGTGAATATATTGGTGGTGATGAGTAGATGAACTGATTAACTTTTGACAAAATTCCAAAAATACTTTGTGAGTTATGGCCCTTTGTCATTTTGGTAATTTGTGCCAATTGTAATGTATGCTAAAAGTGATGCATAGCATAACTTTAGAACCGTGTATGCTAGGGTTTTGAAATTTCATATATGGGTTCCTAATGAAAAATTAGCTGACGCGTATTTTTTTTCTCGTCCGGATTATGCCCCTTTCAAGAGTTATTGCCCTTTGAAATTTTTTTAATAAAATCTTGTCAGCAAAATATCTCAAACACTATTGGAGCTAGAGCCTTGAAAGTTGTTGAGTATATTGTTGGTGATGAGTAGATGAACTGATTAACTTATGACAAAATTCCAAAAATACTTTGCGAGTTATGGCCCTTTGTCAATTTGGTAATTTGTGCCCATTGTAATGAATCCTAAAAGTGATGCATAGCATAACTTTAGAACTGTGTATGCTATGGTTTTGAAATTTCATATATGCATTCCTAATGGAAAATAAGCTGACACGTATTTTTTTCTCATCCGGATTATGTCCCTTTCAAGAGTTATTGCCCTTTGAATTTTTTTTAATAAAATCTTGTCAGCAAGATATCTCAAAAACTGTTGGAGCTAGAGGCTTGAAAGTTGGACCATGAGTCATGTGCAAGACCAAGGTCCATACCTCCAATGTCAAGGTCATACCTAGAGGTCAAAGGTAAAAAAAAGGACAGTCAATAACTTCCTTATTCTTTGATGGATTATGAAATTACTTGGCAGAAATGTTAACCATCATGAGACGATGTGTTGTACTGCAAAGGTCAAGGCCATATTTAGAGGTCAAAGGTAAAAAAGTGCTTTTTTTGTTTGCGGCCAATAACTTTTTTATTTTTCTATGAACATTTTTAAAGTTACTATGCAGAAATGTTCATCTTCATTAGATGATGTGTTGCACACAAGACCCAGCTCAATACCTCCAATGTCAAGGTTATACTTAGCAGTCAAAAACGGGGGAGACATCTGTGTTTTTGTAGAAAAACAAATTCTAGTATTGAATTGTTTCTCAAAAAGTTTTGTATTCTTGCCATTATTGCATGCACTGCACTCCATATAATACTCTACAGGAGGTTTTAAAGCAGTTACATCCCCTGATTGTTAATATTTTGAGAGGCACTGCAGAATAATAAGAAAAATAAGGTCTACCCCTGTAAACCCCAGTTTTACTTTTTAAAAGTATGGTTCAAGGGGGTCAGAATTATATAGGTGTGCTTTCGTGATGCACTTATTGTAAGAGCATGAAAAGTGACAGTTCTGACGTTGCACCCTTGAAGAAAGATGGAGCCAGTTACTCCATAGCGCGAGATAAGGCTGAGATTCTGAACAACCAGTTTGCCTCAGAGTACACAACCGAGGACACAACAAATTTCCCAGATCTTGGGCCAGGTCTTGCAGGATCAGTTCCTCCCCTGCAATTTTCTGTGAAAGGACTTAGGAGTCCAGAAGGTACTAGAGGGCCTCAGCCTGCATAAGGCAACAGGACCTCACCAGATATCGTCTAGATTTCTGAAGGAAATGGCATCCTCTATAGCCCCAGCATTCTTATTTACCAGGCTTCCCAGGAACAAGGACAGACACCAGACGATTGGAAAGGCGCTTTTATTTGTTACTCCATTATTCAAGAAAGAGCTAGACCAATATATTTTTCACTTTCTTTACAGACTGCCACAGGAGAGTCAAGTGACCAGCCATCTGAAGAGAATTCTGCTATTGATGCAGGGGTGAGATTTTTATATACAATTAACTTGTACCATTGAGGGTGTGGTTAGGTGTGACAGAGTTGTTGTTAATCTTTCAGCGTTGGAGTATAGAGTAAATACATGATTAGTGTCTTTAATAATATAATATATTCGGTGAGCCTTAGACAATTTTATAGGGGCGAGCTTCAGTGAGCCTTTATAAAATTGTTGCGGCGAACCGATGATATTATATTATAACGTGATGTCGAAGAGTGCAAAGTTTCTGACATCACTGTCCCAAAGAGACATGGGAAACAACATTGACGCTCAAATAAAAGTTCCTCAATGTTTTACTTTCTGTATGAAAATCTGCAAATACATGTAATATCTGTTTTAGTATTTATTTTCAAGGCTGAGACGCAGCCGCAGTAGCAGTGCACAATTATTCCAATGGACCATTCAAACCAGGAAAGCCAGAGAAGGTAGAATTTAAGTGAAATTTCTGAAAAAAAAAACAACTGTTTAAATAAATATTGCAAAGATTATAACTTGCAGTTTCTTTGTTTTCCCATGTATAAAAGGCTGTATGTTGTAAAATTAGGTCTGGCCTATAAACGGTCACTAGACAATTATAGGTCAGTAGAAGGTATTATAGGTCACTACCGATTATACATGTAGCATGCAGTTATTCAACCCCTTTATTAGGTTACTAGAATCCTTAGGATTGCGGTATAAACTTATATTGATTTAGTTTGGCAAGGCCTGCTGACAGGAGCTTGGGATGTAATGTAAGCACGGATTATGATAAACCTTAAAGATTGCAGTTACACACTGTTTATCAATTGAAAAAGCCTTCTTTATTTTCTGATTTGGTAGCTTAAATTTCTACAGCCAGAGGATCTCGGGTTACACACTGGTGTGCTACATAGAGATTATCATATGGCATTTTTCATATCATACCCCATATCAGCCCGAGACTCCCATATCAGCCCGAGGGCCGAAGGGCTGATATGGGGTCTGATATGAAAAATGCCATATCATAATCTATTTATCATACATTTCACTTTTTAAAAAAAATGTTCAAAATAAATTGTATTAATTGCATCTGCCTAATACCAACGTTACAATGAGAATCTCATTATCTTTGGTCTAGCTCTATGTAATTTAAGAGATCCAAAAGTCTGTCAGCAATCCACTGCATCGTTCTTTCGCCCATTTTCCTCTCATATTTGCTGCGCCGTGCCTTGTTGTTTTTTGTTGTTGTTTTTTTTTTGCCAAACAGTTCGAACAGACGAAAATATTGCAAATTGCAAATGGCGTCCTGAACAACAAATGCGAAATGCTGCACAAGGAAGAACGCCGTGTGTTCCGAATAGGGTGACGTCAGAGGTATGATAAAGGCTTAGGGGTGCGATAAAGGGTTGTGATATGGATTTTTGGGGTATGATAAAGCCCATGCGATATGGCAGCACGTGCAAGCGTGATACGTGCATTGGTGTCACGTTCGTATCGCATATTCAAAAACGAAGTATTTTATACTAAATGTATGATAAAATTATGTCTCATACACATGTATGTCTATAGAACTAGCATTTTTCAGACCTATGAATATTTTTCATTGGGATAAGCTGGATATGACATCCTTGTTCACATCCTAGAACTGGCATTTTTATTATGAAAATGTTTGATATCTTTCTTACTTCTAGTCCAAATGAAGATTGTTGGTGCTCGTTAGAACTGCCTCATTGAAGCAGTTCTAATGAGTACACAATTTATGTTTTTGAGAATAAATTCGGAAGATAATGAACACCCCCATTAACCCATATCTGCCACAATCTATGTTTTTGAGAATAAATTAGAAAAATAATGAATACCTCTGTAAACCCAATTCTTCCTGATGGATAATTCCCTAATTTCTGTCTCCCCCCCCCCCCCCCCCCCCCCCCCCCCCCCCCCCACAACACCATGAGACGACGTGCAGAACACATGAACTGTAACTCTTGCTTTTCTACTTTCAGAGTTATTGCCCTTTGTATGTTTTAACTTGCATTTTCGTGTCCGCTCCATATGACTTTTCAACCGCTTGATATATTTTCATGAAACTTCATATAAATGTTAAACACCATGAGACAACGTGCAGAACACATAAACCGTAACTCTTGCTTCCCTACTTTCAGAGTTATTGCCCTTTGAATATTACGAGTTTTACCTTACACTTGTGTCTGCTCTGCAACTTTAAATGGTTTGAGATAATTTCATGAAACTTCAAACAAATGTAAAGCAAGATAATAGGATGGGCAGAACACAAGAACTATAACTCTTGTTTGCATACATTACAAATTATTTCCCTTTGAAGATTGTAAATTATGTGTCTGCTAACATCTTCGTGTCTTCTCCATTACTTTTAAACAGCTTGACATATTTTCATGAAACTCCACACGAATGATGAACACCATGAGACGACGTGCAGAACACATGAACCATAACTCTTCCTTGCCTCCTTTCAGAGTTATTGCCCTTTGAATCTTGAAAATGGCCATTCTATGGAATATGGCCTGTATATGCAAAGAAGCTTTTGACATTGCTATTTTCAGCTGAGGTGATGGCACTGGCCGGGGGTATACGTGCCCAGCTGGGCACTTTTGTCTAGTTTAGAGCAGAAATAAGAAAAACAAGAAAATAAGAAAAATAAGGTTTACCCTTGAAAACCCAGATTTACTACATGTATATAAAAGTGGGGTTCAGGGGGTCAGTATTATATAGGCGTGTTTTTGGGATAAAAACACCTTATTTATCTTTGATTTGACCAACTCTCGATTTCAGGTTATGTTGGAGAATTTTGAGCAGGAGCTACAATGGTGTATTGATCAGCTACAGTTAGGGCTAGAAAGACAGAATCCAGACTCAAGACAAGGTTTGTTTGTTTGCTAGCAGTTCGATAGCCCAGTCAACACGATTTAGGGTATATTTAGCTAGTCAGTTAACACTCTTTTCCTGGGCAAGCTTATACCCTACAACCTCTTTATAACACTATTGATGGGGTCCGAAGCAGAAACCGTGTTAGTTAAACAACCGTGTTATATCCAAACAAAAATGTACAGATTATATAGAAAAATGACCATTTATGGTCATTTTTCTATGTAATCTGTACATTTTTGGGATCCATCTTGAAACCGTGGTATATCCAAAACTGTTTTATAACGAGGTTGTGGTGTACATAAGCGAATAACCAGTACAGCATGTTCTTGCGCCAGCAACTGACAACTGCCCTTCTTGAATCAGCTGAAAGCATAGAATGGCTGCAGAAAAGATTTCATGATCAATGCTGCACAAAAGAATGACCATCTTTTTTCTATAGTATCTATACATTTTTGGGATTCATCTTTAACTCTTATCCTGCTGTTCACGACAACCCCTGTCTTTGCAAACAGTGTAGATCTGAAGAAGCCATCTGATCAGGATCTACACTGTTTGACATTCAGTTTATGAATTTGTAGGAATAAATTACATCGGGTAATCTGATTGGTTCAAAGTCAGAAATGGGTGTGGCTAAACTGAATATTCAGCAAGATAAGGGTTAAACTGTATTGTATCCATTTACATGTTATAATGAATTATACTTTATCATATGACGTCGCGTCTGAGAATGTGATAACGCCATGTAATAAATTTGATAATCCACTAGTGGATTAAATATGCAAATTAGTTAGATACGTCCCGTAACGTTACATGTACGACGTCCTTAACGACGTCACGTTTACTAATGGCGGAATATTGACATTTTTTGTAAACAATCGTGAATAAAATGCGTTTTCAATGTCATATGATAAATAGAATCTTGCATTTGTGCTCATGTATTATCGAATTTATTAAACTCATTGAGGAAAAGGGATAAAATGCTCGGCAAAGCCTCGCATTTTATCCCTTTTCCTCAACTTGTTTAATAAATTCAAGAATACATGAACACTCATGTAAGATCCTCTATGTAACAAATTCTAAAAATTATGACACCTGAAGGACTTGCTTTAAATAGTGTAATTCTCCTAAAATTTTAACAAACTTGTTTCACAATCAAGCAAGGAGTCCAAAATGTGCAGATGGTATGGCAGACAGTGTAGACCCTGATCAGACTGCTCCTTCAGGGTCTGCGCTGTTTGCTTAGGCCTATCTGTCCCGATACTTCTTAAGGATCATTATGGTAAATAGGTTCATTTTTCTCACATAAATTAATGAAACCTGGCACAAACATGGACAGTGGGTTGAAGTATTGTTTATACCAGAATCATGGCCAAGGGTCCATAACTCTTGGAGTTAAATCCCTTGTTGCCAGAAATGAAAAAAATTTGTTACAGATGTCTCAGGAACTGAAAGCTATAAAGTTGAAATTTGGTACACACATGGAATGTTGGCTAATGTATTTTGTATATCAGAATCAGGACCAAGGACCTATCACACTTGGACATCCCTTGATACTAAGGTTTTACAATTCGCCATTAAAGAAAAAAAATATTTATCACACTGTCCTTAAAAACTGTATTACTAAGTTGAAACCTGGTACACACATGGACAGTGGCTTGATGCATTATGTATACTGGTGTCAGGGTCAAGGGTCCATAGCTCATATCCTACAGTGATGTTACCTGGCAAAGGCCCTGTCACACTATGCCGCGTTTCCACTGCGATGGAACGCTGTTGTTTACTTTTTCAGAAGGCCGCGAGATCTCAAGAAATATGGGATATTTTTCCTGAACATTGACCTGTCATGGCATCCTTAGAGCGACCAAGATGTTGCTACGGAGCTTACATAGCGATCTATCGTCATCCTGTGACGTTCATGGTGGCCATTCTTTGCGCTCTCACGGTGCTTCCATTGTGCTTACACAGCACAAACACTGTGTGCACTGCGCTTTTACGACGCTCACAATGCGTGCACTGCGCTTTTACGGCGCTCACACTGCGGTTTACCAGTACTAGTGTGCCGTCGGAAGTAAGTCCATCCCCATCACTGCAAGCAGGAGCAAGTCCACCGCCATTACCTTATCAACCCCGGGATGAGTCACCACAGAAGTAGGTTTTTTTGTGACAGTACTCAATCAAAGTCTACGTCCTACAGTCTACTCTAGCCACTGTTTATACAAGCGGGTGGCCCCCGCCCATCGGGACTGGAATAGATGGGCTGCATGATGCTTCCACGGAGAGCTGAAACCGACCGCAAACGAGTACTGGTAAACTGCTTAGAGGATCTAAGCCTGCCCAGGCAAAGCGGTGCGAGACGGACCATCCATGCTTATGAACTCTATTGGGTTTCATTGGGCGACAGGGCTTGAGATGTCATTTCATCTCAACGTCGGGTAAAAGTCCCACAAAATTGGAAGCAACGTCTCCAAAATGACCTATACAGTGTTGACGTGGATGTTAAACCTCAAATCAATCAATCGATTAATCAATTATACAAGCGGAGCTTATATGGCGTTGTAGGAGACCTCTGTGCGCCCCTGCCGAGCTCCTGTAGGAGACCTTACTGTGCTGCTATGGCGACCTCACTGTGCTCTGATCAGAACACCAAGCGACAGCATTGTTTTGAGCATGCTCAAAATGAGCGCCGTTGCTTGGCATTCTATGCAATCCCAACGCGCCTACTGGCAATGCCACTGCATTGCTATGGCGATCGTACTGGGCACACCTCGGCGTTCTGCATTTTTCTTGGAGGCCGTGGGATCGCTGTGAAAACGTGGCCCTGGTGTGACAGGGGTTTAAGCATGAATTCAAAATATTTCAACACTATGGGTCTTTCTCCTCTGATAGCGGAGCAGCTGGCTCTGGACAGCTCTAGTTAATTTTGTTAACCCAGCTTTTCGTCTAATTAAGGGGAATCATCGATGGGTACACCTTCAGGGGAGGCAACTCCTGCAAAAGTATTTTTGTCTCCCATGTCAATAGGGGTCAACTCTTAAATGCTCCAGAGGAGCAAATTCTTTCCTTTAAGAGTAGACCCTTTTTTCAGTGGAACAGAGCTTATTGAAAAGCGAACAGGAAGTCCCAAAAATTGTCTCCCTTTGAAAAATGGCGGAAAAGTCTGTCAGGTGTTCCCATTTCCCTTAAAAGCTATTTGTGAAAGAATATTGATAAAATCAAGTTTCTATGTCATTACATTTCTACTTCCGGTACTGGACCCCGTTATTCCACTTCCGCTGTTCGTTCGCTGCATAAAATAGTCCAAAGGAACTCTTGAAAACTAATTTTGTAGGCATGGAACGTCTTTCAAAATATTTCTTTTTTCGAGACTTTATATGGATTGAATATAAATTGGCACAAAAAGACATATTCTGAACAGAAAACAATACTCTAGGACTATTTTCCTATGCGCTATCCGATGATATTTTGTTTTACTCTTTCACCCCTGAGTTTCTGAACAGGACTCTTCTCGCTTTAAATATATACTTCTGATTAGTTCACTGACATGATGGCAGTTAAACAGTGTATATGTAGATTCTGGCAAGACGTGCTAGCTACGTGCCATCTTATCAGGATCTATAAGGTTTGCATAGATACAGTCTATTTCTACCTCAGCGTCAGCACCGGTCTACAGGGTTAAAAGGGTTAGCTCGCTTGTCTGTGATTATCAGTGACCGACTAAACAACCCATAACTGACCGACATCAAACACAGAACATTATTCACCTGCTTTCGAGAGCTCTGATTACAAAACATGTGTTGTAAGCTGTGAGTTTAGCATCAAGTTCCGTACTTTTAGCAAATAGTGAAGACACCGATCAGATGCAACATATTGTGGCCTCTAATCTGTCTTAACTGTTTCCGAATGTCCCATTATTGAAACAATTGGCATTTGTGGGTTAATGTTTTTATTTGGAATTCACCTTGGGTAGTCGAAGTTCGCTAAATGCGGCGTCTGATCAGGGTTATAATGTCTAAATCAAATGGTTTAAAAATGATTTTTTTTTTGCCCAAGTTATTCTCCATTTTATGTTCCGATGCCCGAAGGAACATAGCTTCAAGCGGCTGCATCCCCGTATCAACGCAACGTTGATGCGACGTTGCTAAGACGTGATGTGCCCGCTAGGAGAACTTGCCAGTCTGTAAGATTATTAGCAGATGGGACAAGCACAGAATGTACTGAGCTAATTTAGGTACCATGAAGAAATTAGCAGACACGTTTATCTTTTCTTCCTTTTTTCCTTCGTGGGGGTAGTTTGGTGAGGCACAGGTCATGTGTATCTTGTGTCACTGGGGAGTCCAGCTGATACTGACTTACATTTGGGAAAAGCCAGCTGTCCTTGCATCAGGTAACGGTAGATGGTGAGTGTTGAAATTTCTTCTGTTTCTACACTTCCATTCACTCTGTCCCTCACTTTCATCTCCCCTGCTATCTCTCCCACACCCCCCCCCCCAACTTTCTCTTGACGAAGACAAAATGATCCACAAGGGTTGCCCTGTCGTTAAACTCAAAACAATCGATGAATCATTTTTATTTTCTTCGTCGATTTTTTAACCCTCACAAAATGTCAAGATAACTGCTTGATCTACGACTGGCATTGTTATCATAATAATCATTTCTCATAAATCAACTTTCCTCAGTACTTTCAGTACTTTGATGTTATTTTCAGCTGTGGAAGCCGTAAAAGTTCTGAAGATTCTACAAAGTAGCAAAGCTCCTTTGGTAAAGAAAAGACAAGCAATGAGGAATACCTTTGGTGACTATAGAGCTAAGATGAGGAAAGAACAGACAAAAAGTGCTGCTGGTGAGTAGGGCTGGCTAATCAGAGCTGAAAAGATAATTGATTATCGCCCTGTCATTGCGATCCATAATCGATTAGTAATCACTGAATATTTTGTCATACTTTTACCTGTCTGAGCATGACTCCTACCTCATGCTGTACTTTTCCGTATGTATTTGAACAGACAGACCTGAGCAAACAGTGTAGACCCAGATGAGATGCCACAGAACACGGCGTCTCATCTGGGTCTACACTGCTTGCCACTCATACGGCTATTTTAGGCACAACTTTGGGCAGTAAATTGTACTTATCAAATAATCAATTGCAAACTAATCAGTAATGATAATCGTTGTTGTGGAATTTATCGATTGAATTATTGATTATCCGATTAATTGTGCCAGCCTTACTGGTGAGTATCTGCTGTGTCAAGGGCAACAGCCTACATCATGATGATATAATACTCAGAATTTCTGTATTCCAACCAGCATTATTAACCCATTGTATGCGGGAAACCCCTAAAGGGGTACCTTGGCAAACAGTGCAGGCAAAGATCATACGCCGCAGAACGCGGCGTCTGATCAGAGCCCGTCCTATTTGCTTACAGAATTTTCCGTCAAAAATAGAATAAAAGCGAAAAAATAGGCCTGACCCTCCTTTTATGACAAATGGACTTGTCCAACATATAGCAATGAAAAAGTCCGCTAGTATACTGTGAGTTAATAATATTTTTTGTACATAAGCATAAAACCTTTTATGTTGTGAAACACTTAAATAAATAGTCAAACATACCATTTCTTAGCAAGTAATAATGCAAAAATTCAATCCAATAAGAACTTGTTAACCCTTAAGACGGCGAGAAAAACCATATCTGAAAATGTCGTCTGCTTATGTCGTCTGCTGAATTTTTTGGCAAACTTTTTAAAGATAGTTTTGCATACAGGCAGTCTGATCTGTAGGCAAACAGTGTGGGCCCAGATCAGACTGATTCTACAGGAGCAGTCTGATCTGGGCCCACACTGTTTGCAAAAAATTAATTTTTAAGTAACCTGCAGACGGCAAAGCAGACGGCAATTGTCATATTTGGCATTTTATGGGTTAAGATGGCATGAAAAACTGCATCTGAAAATATTGTCTTCTTGCAAACTTTTCAAACATATTTATATTCCCGGCATACGAAGTATGCAATGGGGGTATATAGTTTTTGTCTTTTCCGTCTGTCTGTCTGTCCGTAAACAATTATTTTGTGTCAAAGATATCTCAGGAACTGCTTCACATAAAAACTTGAAATTTTGCACACATGATCAGTATGACTACTTGTATTGTGGGAAAGAAAATAAGGGCCAAGGGGTCAGGCCTTTTAGAGTTATTTCCCTTTGTAGTTCTTGCTGTTTAATAGTGTATATTTTTATACCCCGCCACACGATAGTGGCGGGGTATTATGTTATACCCTCTGGTGTCCGTCCGTCCGTCCGTATGTCTGTCTGAGCGCATCCGTGGGCACATGTTGGGTAAACATAAGTTGGGTACTTGCCGTTTATTCCGTTAGTGTCCAAAAAAGTAGCCAACAAATTTGATGGGACATGTTGGGTACTTGTGCAAATTTTAGCTGATTGTTGGGTACTTATAGGTGAAAAATTAACACTGCAAATTAACACTGTAGTACCCAACAAATGTCCATCTGTAAGAACGTCCGTCCGTCCGCACTTCGTTTCCGATCAATAACTTGAGTATTTTTTCCCGGATTTTGTTCAAATTTTGCATACATATTGGTATTGGGGATGAGTGGTTTGGGATTGTTAATGGGCAAAATCCGTTAATTTTTAGCACAGTTATTGCCCTTTTCAGTATCTGAAAAATGGTTTTTGGCCTCTAATTCCCTTACTATATGGAATATCTGGATGAAACTTCCCAGATATATAGAGGACTAAACGGTTCATATTGTGGCCAAGGACTGCTACTCTGGCTCTTCCAGTTCTTGAGTTATCTGCCCTTGACGTATTTAAAAAATGCATTTTAGACTGTAGTTCGTTTATCATTTACAATATCTTGCTGAAACTTCATAGATATGTAGTAGATGAATTGTTATATACTGTGGCAAAGGAACACGACTCTGGCTTACCCAGCGATTGAGTTATCTGCCTTTGAAATATCTGAAAAATGGTTTTTGGCCTCTAGTTCCCTTACTATATGGAATATCTCGATGAAACTTCACAGATATATAGAGGACTTAATGGTTCATATCGTGGCCAAGGACCGCTTCTCTGGCTATACCAGTTCTTGAGTTATCTGCCCTTGAAGTATTTAAAATGCATTTTAGACTGTAGTTCCTTTATTATTAGCTCACCTGAGCCGAAGGCTCATGTGAGGTATTAGTATACCACGCGCCGGCGTCCGTCGTCCGTCGTCGTCGTCGTCCACACTTTCAAAGAAGTATATCTCCGGAACCAGTGGGCCAATCTTGATCAAATTTCATGTGAAGCATTATCAGGTAGGGGGAAAGGCTGCATACTGTTTTCGGGCAGATCGGATTGGAACTCTGGTTGCCATGGCAACAAATAGCTCCCATAGACTTAACATAGGAAAAAGTTTGTCATCACTCTAGCTCCGTCAATTTTTTTCTGATTGTCTTCATTCTTGCAGATAACGAGGACAAGCATGAAATCTCGATCAAGTTCGATTTTGGGCTGAATCGGATTATTCACTCAGGAGTTACGTGCCCTTGAGCGTTGAAAAAATTGCCTATTGACTTAACATGGGGAGAATGTTGTCATCACCGTAGCTGCTTCAATTATTTTCAGATTGGCTTTATTCTTGCAGATAACCAGCACAGCCATGAAATCTCGGTCAAGTTCGATGACTGGCAGAATCGGATCATTCACTTAGTTACCTGCCCTTGTGTGTTTTTGCATTAGGGTTAATGGGAATTAGGAAAAAGCTTGTCATCACTCTAGCTCCGTCAATTTTTTTCTGATCGACTTCATTCTTGCAGATAACGAGGACAGGCATGAAATCTCGATCAAGTTCGATTTTGGGCTGAATCGGATTATTCACTCAGGAGTTACGTGCCCTTGAGCGTTGAAAAAATTGCCTATTGACTTAACATGGGGAGAATGTTGTCATCACCGTAGCTGCTTCAATTATTTTCAGATTGGCTTTATTCTTGCAGATAACCAGCACAGCCATGAAATCTCGGTCAAGTTCGATAACTGGCAGAATTGGATCATTCACTTAGGAGTTACCTGCCCTTGTGTGTTTTTGCATTAGGGTTAATGGGAATTTCAAAAATGTATATCTTAAAGACTACTTGGCCAACTTTGATCAAATTTCATGTGTCGCATTATTGGGCAAGTGGAAAAAGCTTCATTAGGTTTTCAGGCAGATCTGAGTGGAACTCTGGTTGCCATGGCAACATCTAGCTCCCATAGACTTCACATAGGAAAAAGCTTGTCATCACTCTAGCTCCGTCAATTTTTTTCTGATCGACTTCATTCTTGCAGATAACCAGTACAGGCATAAAATCTCGGTCAAGTTCGATTTTGGGCCGAATCGGATTATTTGCCTTGGAGTTACCTGCCCTTGAGCAAGAAAAAATACGTTGTGACCACGATAGCAACTTTATTTTTATTCAGATCAGCTTCAAACTTGCAGGTAACATGGACAGGCATAAAATCTCAGTTAAGTTCGAATCAGAATATTGACCTCGGAGTTACATGACCTTGAGCGACAAAAAATTTGCCCATAGACTTTACATAGGGAAAATGTTGTGACTACGATAGCGACTTGAATTTTTTTCAGATCAGCTTCAAACTTGCAGGTAACGAGGACAGACATAAAATCTCGGTTAAGTTCGATTTTGGGCCGAATCGGATTATTTGCCTTGGAGTTACCTGCCCTTGAGCATAAAAAAATACGTTGTGACCACGATAGCAACTTTATTTTTATTCATATCAGCTTCAAACTTGCAGGTAACAAGGACAGGCATAAAATCTCGGTTAAGTTTAATTTTTTGCCGAATCGGAATATTGACCTCGGAGTTACGTGACCTTGAGCGACAAAAAATTTGCCCATAGACTTAATTAGGGAAAATGTTGTGACTACGATAGCGACTTGAATTTTTTTCAGATCAGCTTCAAACTTGCAGGTAACGAGGACAGACATAAAATCTCGGTTAAGTTCGATTTTGGGCCGAATCACAATATTTGCCTTGGAGTTACCTGCCCTTGAGCATAAAAAAATACGTTGTGACCACGATAGCAACTTTATTTTTATTCATATCAGCTTGACACTTGCAGGTAACGAGGACAGGCATAAAATCTCGGTTAAGTTCGATTTTGGGCCGAATCGGAATATTGACCTCTGAGTTACGTGACCTTGAGAGACAAAAAAATTTGCCCATAGACTTAACGTAGGGAGAATGTTGTGACAGAAATAGCGACTTGAATTTTTAGCTCACCTGAGCCAAAGGCTCCAGTGAGCTGATAGTATACCAAGGCTCCGGAGTCCGTCGTCTGTCGTCCGTCCATCCGTCGTCCACACTTTCAATGAAGCATATCTCAGAAGGCAGTCGACCAATCTTGTTTAAATTTTATGTGTAGCACCATTGGGCAAGGGGAAAGGCTGCGTTAGGTTTTGGAGCTAGTCCGGTTCATTTGTTCCTTCATTCTTCTTTCTCTCCATATAGAGATAATAGACCAATGTTAAATTTTTAATCAAAGATTTCTCAGGAACTATAAAAGCTAGAAGCATCAAATTTGGTATTCAATAGAATAATGATGACTTATTTTGTGTAAGAGACATTGGGCTTTCTCAGCTTATTTGTTCATCTGTTCTTTCATTCTTCTTTCTCTCCATTTTGACCAATGTTAAATTTTCGTCAAAGATTTCTCAGGAACTATAGAAGCTAGAAGTCTCAAACTTGGAATGCAATGCAATAATGATGACTTATATCCTGTAAGGGTCAATGGGCTGGATTCTATTAGCAGATTTAGTAGTCAAGTCTGTGAATTGTTAAAACTTAAGTTCCTCAGGTGAGTGGTTTAGGCTCATTGAGCCTCTTGTTTACAATATCTTGCTGAAACTTCATAGATATGTAGTAGATTAAATGTTACATACTGTGGCAAAGGGAACACGACTCTGGCTTTCCCAGCAATTGAGTTATCTGCCCTTGAAATATAAAAAAAGGGATTTTGGCCTATAGTTCATTTATTATTTGAAATATATGGATAAAACTTCTACACCCTCTGCTGTCTGTCTGTCTGTCTGTCCATCCATTTGTATGTCTGTCCATCTGTCTGGTGGCAAAGAAACACGACTGGCTTTCCCAGCAATTGAGTTATCTGCCCTTGAAATATAAAAAAAGGGATTTTGGCCTATAGTTCATTTATTATTTGAAATATATGGATAAAACTTCTACACCCTCTGCTGTCTGTCTGTCTGTCTGTCCAGCCATTTGTATGTCTGTCCATCTGTCTGTCTGTCCCTTTTCAGTATCTGAAAAATAGTTTTTGGCCTCTAGTTCCCTTACTATATGAAATATTTGGATTAAACTTTACAGATACAATGTATATAGAGAACTAAAGGGTACATATTGTGACCAAGGACCATATAGAGGAGTAAAGGGTACATATTGTGGCCAAGGATCACTTCTGTGGCTGTTCCAGTTCTTTAGTTATTTGTCCTTGATGTATTAAAAATCGATTTTAGACTCTAGTTCCTTTATTATTTGCAATATCTTGCTGAAATTTCATAGATGTACAGCAGACTAAATATTACATATTGTGGCAAAGGTACATGACTCTGGCTGTCCCTGCCCTTGATAAGTCTGAAAAATGGAATTTGTGTCTGTTGGTCAGTGCATACAAAACGGAATTTGTGTCTGTTGGTCAGTGCATACTTAATGGAAATCCATCCAGCCATCTGTGTTTTATTTCCAGTCAATAATTTGAACATTCTTTGTAAATACTTGCCTCCATAATTTTCTAATAATGTCAACTTATTGAGTTGCCTTCCCATCAAATGTCTGAAAAATGGATTTTTTACATATGCTTCCTACATCTTCTAACAACTTCATCCACTCACATTAAGACATTACACTTGCAGATTATATCTCTGCTATCCCCTTTCTAGTTATTTAGCCTTGATATATTTTCAAATAAGTTACATTGCTTAGCAGTGGCGGGGTATTATGCAGTGTCCGCGGTGCTTTTATTATTTTGTTTCAAAGATTTCTCAATAACTACTGTACATAGAAACTTGAAATTTTGCAAACAAGATCAGTATGACTAGTTGTATTGTGGGAAAGAAAATAAGGGCCAAGGGGTCAGGCCTTTTAGAGTTACTTCCCTTTGTAGTTCTTGTTTCAGCTGAGGTGATGGCACTGGCCGGGGGTATACGTGCCCCACTGGGCACTTTTGTCTAGTTTTGCATGTAGGCAGTGTGGATCCTGATCAGCTTCTCCAAGAGGAGCAGTCTGATATGGGTCCATACTGTTTGCAAAAATGATTTTCATGGCACTAGCAGACGACAAAGCATACAATAATTGTTGTGATTGGTGGCTTATGGGTCAATTATAAAATTACTATAACACATCCTCGCGACACAGTGCCTTCATTCAGCACTCCAAAACGGTTAATTTTCTGATGAAAATATGTGATGGTTTTATTATTTATACGTTGTTATTGTTTATCTATAAAGCATTTTATCGCTACTTATGAACTCAATGTGCTATGATAACCTCATGTGCATTATACATGGTACTAAACTCATGCTGCTATATGTGCACAAGCGTAAATATGTTACAATTCAAAATTATTACATTAAAGAAAAAAAGATCAGATTTATACTACGAACATAGGTTGTGGGTGCTCGTTAGAACCGCCTTATTGAGGTGGTTCTAACACGTACTGGGTGCAACTCTTGGGATGCACTGGACCTGAGACAGAAGAAATGATGAAAATCATACTCAAGTGATACATTAGAACAACAGTCATCTGATTATTTTCTATTATTATCTATTTATGTACATAATACCGTTAGTAAAAACCAGCCCCCGCCCATCAGGGTTTGAAGAAGTAGATTGGGCTGCTTGATGCTTCCATGCACAGCTGAAACCGACCGCACATGAGTACTGGTAATACGCTTAGAGAGTCTAAGCCTGCCCAGGCAAAGTGATGTGAGTTTGACCACATATAAACACTTCTGGTTTGTTTGGGCAACATGGCTTGAGATGACGTCATATTTCATCTCAATGTTGGGTAAAAGTCCCACAAAATTGGAAGCAACGTCTCCAGAATGACCTAAATAGTGTTGACGGGGACGCAAAACCTCAATTCAAACAAAACAAACAAAATAGTAAAAACTTCTGAAAAAAAAAAAGAAAACAGAAACTGTTTTTGTCGCGCCTGCTATTAGCATGGCGCGATATAGGCATCCGGTTTTCCGTCCGTTCGTCCATCCGTTTGTCAAGGCGTCAACATTTGCGACCACCCTAGCGTTCACCCTGAGGTTCAAGTTTATTTCTCAAGAACTATAAGAGCTTCATTAATGATACTTGGTACAAACTTATGTCTGGGGATGACAACTTACGTGTAAGCATCCAAATTTGACCTTGACCTACATTTCATGGTTCACTGACTTTGTAAAATATTGCGACCACCCTAGCGTTCACCCTGAGGTTCAAGTTTATTTCTCAAGACATATAAGAGCTTCATTAATGATACTTGGTACAAACTTGTGTCTGGGGATGGCAACTTACATGCAAGCATCCATATTTGACCTTGACCTACATTTCATGGTTCACTGACTTTGTAAAATATTGCGACCACCCTAGCGTTCACCCTAATGGTCAAGTTTATTTCTCAAGAACTATAAGAGCTTCTTTAATGATATTTGGTACAACTGAATCTGTGGATGGCAACTTCAATGCAAGCATCCATATTTGACCTTGACCTAAATTTATGGTTCACTGACTTTGTAAAATATTGCGACCACCCTAGCGTTCACCCTACTGGTCAAGTTAATTTCTCAAGAACCATAAGAGCTTCATTAATGATACTTGGTACAAACTTATATGTTGGGATGGCAACTTAAATGCAAGCATCCATATTTGACCTTGACCTACATTTCATGGTTCACTGACTTTGTAAGATATTGCCACCACCCTAATGGTTAAGTTCATTTCTCAAGAATGATTTAAACTTCATTTATGATACTTAGTACAAGCCTTTTATGCAAGCATCTATGTTTGATCTTGGCCTAGATGTCATGGTTCGGTGACTTTGCACCCCAACAGGCGCGACATAGCCTTCGGCGGAATTCTTGTTTTTTATTATTTTTTTTGGTAAGTAAGTTTAAAATCAGGATTTGGCAATTTGGACTAGCCAGCTACCAACCTAACTAGACCTGACTACCTTTTCACTAGACAATGTCCTTTAGTCTTGGCTTAATGTCCAACCTTGGTGTACCCCAAATTTATTTAGAGATTGAACTTTAAAGTTATATTTCTTTTGCAGCTGCCAAGAAAATGAAGTTATCAGCTGTTGATCAGACTGGTTATCAGAAGTCACAGTTCTTCAAGAAGAGCACTAGTCAGAAGTCAGAAACACAGTCTACACAAAGTGCTACAAATAACCTTGACATTGCTGAATCAAAGAACAATAACTCTGGTGCTGATTTGAATGAAAGTTTCAAGTTTAATTTTTCAATCTCAGAAAACTCCAATGAAGACCTTGGAGAATCTTGCTCTGGAAAATTAAATGATACAGAACAAGTTGCTGCATCAAGCAGCAGCCACCGTGACTTTAAAATGCAGAAGAGTGATAACACATTTCGCTTCCATTTTGATATGACAGATGAAACATGAAAATAATATGTGCTGTTCAATTTTGTTGCTTTTGCATTTCTTACCAACTTCTTTTGCCTGGCCATTTGACCTGATGGTAAGGCAGTATACCCTGAGGCAGAGCCAGGACAGGTATGTTCAGTTAACCCTTGTCCTGCTGAATATTTATATATGCCACACCCACTACCGATTATCAACCAATCAGATTACTTGATGCAAATTATTGCAATAAATTCACAATCTGAATGGCAAACAATGTAGATCCTGATCAGATGGCTTCGTCAGAAGCCATCTGATCTGGATCTACATTGTTTCAAAGATAAGGCATATCCGGGATTAGCAGGACAAGGGTTAAGAGTCTTCTTACCTTTAGGTTGATTACTACATCACAACACAGGCCTTCGTGACCTTGTGGATAAGAGCGCCGACTCTTAATCATTAGGTCTCTCCTGGCTGTGGGTTGAGCCTGGCTCCGGTCACATGTGAGATGCTAAGTTCTGTAATGGAAGGTGGTTTTTCTTCAGGTACCCCAGTTTTCACCCACCTCTGACTAACGATCAGCTTGATATGAGTGCAATGATCTTGAAAGGGCCATAAAACACCCACCCCTCAAAAAAATACTACACCACAACCTCTTTATAACACTATTACCGTAAAAGTCATAAAATTCGGACACCTTGAGGACTTAATGTAATTCACCTAAAATTTTAACAAATTTGTTTCATGATCCAGCAAAGAGTCCAAAAGGTGCAGACAGAATGGCAAACAGTGTAGGCCCTGATAAGACTGTCAGATCTGGGACTGCACTGTTTTCTTAGGCCTGTCTGTTCCAATACTTAGGATAATTACAGTAATGGGGTCCAAAGCAGACACCTTGGAAGTAAAACAACCATGTTATATCCATTCCATAATGTATAGATTATATGAGCCCCGCCAAGCTAATTTGTGTCTTCGAGCATTCCGTCATGACAAATTTTAACTGCGCATGCCCAGCCATTCAGAGGGGCCAGGTATATGGCTTTCTGTCTGAAGGTTCCTCTTGATTCACTGCTTGTATGAACGAGCAGCGAAGGTTCTGGCGAGACTGCACGGATGCACAGGCTTGCCTGAACCTTCGCTGCTCGCATAGGCGATAAGTACCAAAATCGCTTGACGGGGCCCATATAGAAAAATGACCATTTATGGTCATTTTTCTACATAATCTATACATTTTTGGGATCCAGCTGGAAACGGTGTTATATCTTAAAATGTGTTATAACGAATCCAGTTATAATGAGGTTGTGGTGTACCTCAAAACCTCTGTAAAACACTGTTTATTATACCACAGTTTTAGTTACACATACCAACATTTAATATAATGACAAAACTTGTTATAACAACAATTTCAACTAGAATGCAGTCAATGGCACACCATCGCAGATCCCCACGCTTTCACTACAGGGGCTAAGTACCAATCACCAACATGCATTTTCAATTGAATTTGACTGATGTGATCTTTCAACCCTGAGGCCAGGGCCCAAATCTGACCCCAGGGTCAAACTTTTACTTGTATTGTATTCTACTTATCACCTCCTTTGATTTGCTATGCCACATGACTATGTTCTGAAAAACTTAGATTTTGACCGTTTGACCCCTCCCCAAAGGTCCCAATCTGACCCCAGGGTCACACAATTTTACTTGTATTATATTCTGCTTATCATCCCCTTTCATTTGATATGCCACATGGCTATGTTCCAAAAACTGTAATTTTGATCCCTAACTCCTACATTTTACATCCGATCAAGCTGAAACTTGATATACAGTTAGACCATATGTTGCTGCACATATTGCGAGGTTACAGTCCACCAAATATTACCAAAGTTGTGCCTTTGAAAATTTCTGTAAATATGTCATTTCTGGCTAACTTCTACAATTAACATTTGATCAAGCCTGATATATAGTAGACCATGATGTGGAGCTGGGCATATTGTTCGAGGTTACGGTGCACCAAATATTAATAAAGTTATGCCCTTTTGAAAATTTCTGTAAAGATTTTGTTTCTTGCTAACTCCTGCAATTTCCATTCAATCAAGCTGACACTTGATTTATAGTTAGACCATGATGTGGAGCAGCGCATATCGTTTCGAGGTTACAGTCGGCCAGATATTAACAGAGTTATGCCCTTTTAAATTTCTGCAAACATTTTAATTTTGGCTAATTCCTACATTATACTTGCATCAAGCTGATAATTGATATATGTAGTTAAGACCACAATGTGGAGCACCGCATATTCTTTCAAGGTTATGTGGAGCAGCACATTGTTTCAAGGTTATGGTCCATCAAATATTAATAGAGATATGCCTGTTTTAAAACTTTTGTGAACTTTTCATTTCTGGCCAACTCCTCCTACAATTTGATCCGATCAAGCTGAAACTTGATAGATCTGTATAGTTAGGATATGGAGCAGTACATGTTGTTTCAAGATTGCAGTCCACCAAGTATTAATCTGTCAAGGGCGTATAATTCCGCGTTTGCTGAGCTCTTGTTTTAGCTTGGCATAGAAATTCTGTCTAACCCTGGTGTTCTTACCCAAAATCGAATATGCTCGCATGTTTGATAAATGCACTGGTTGAATATGACCTCATATGTGCCATCATTAAGGTTGATGTCAAAGCACGTTATGTGACGTCGCTAGACATCACTGTAGTGTCTTCACAATATGGCGGACGTTGGCAACTGAAGTGACTGCAGTATTAAAAACTCACCCCCAGAATAGGAAGGTTTGCAAGAAAAAGAACCTTACATGGGTGTGAGGGGCGGATAGAAAAATCCATCCCTCGGGATCCCTGGCTGGCATCACTTGGCAAGCCTCATGATGCTGGACAGTGACCCTTGGGACGGATTTTTCCATCTACCCCTCACACCCATGTAAGATTCTTATAGTCCAATATTACCTAAAGAAGAATGGATACCCCCGAATATTTGGAAACAGTTGAAGAAAGTGTTTGTAAAATTTTGTTTGAATTGAGGTTTTACATCTCCTGGTCCCCATAAACACTATTTAGATCATTTTGGAGACGTTTCCAATTTTTATGGGACTTTTACCCAACATTGAGATGAAATGACATCTCAAGCCCTACCGCCCAAACAAACCAATAGGGTTTGTATGCAGGGACGGTCTGACTCGCACAACTTTGCCTGGGTAGGCTTAGACCTTCTAAGTGGATTACCAGTATTCATGTGCAGTCGGTTTCAGCTCTGCATGGAACCTTCATGCAGTTCAATCTATTTTTCTTCTGACAAGCCATGAAGGGTTGGGGCCCAAGGTGGTTGTAAGAAAGAAAATACTTTGAAAACGCCTTCTGCTAAATATACTGAAGAGTTTGAAGTGTGAAGACACGTTTTTTGTTTAACCCATTGCATGCGGGAAACCCCTAAAAGGGTACCTAGGCAAACAGTGGAGGCCCAGATCAGACGCCGCAGAACGCGGCGTCTGATCAGGGCCTGCACTATTTGCTAAAAGAAAGGAGCAGTCTCTATAAGGCTATTTTCATGGCCACAACCGATTTCCTTTAAACTTTGTAGCTTCAAATTGATACATGTTGGATGTCTAATGGTGAATTTTTAGACTCTTTGGTCCACTGGTTTTTGCTGTATACACTATTAAAGTGGGTGGGGAAATGTCACCCCATCAAGGGTATACCAACAAAAATGCTATTATTTTTGTTCAAAGTGCATGACTGGAGGCGATGTTTGACGTATGCTTACTACCCTTTTAGGCATAACAGCCGGTGATAACAGTCTTATAAATATCAAACAAGAGTAGAGTTTATACGCGCTTGTAAGTTGTACCCAAATATTAGTAATTTTTATTCCCCAACTTTACGAAAAACTACAACACCTTTACAGTTTTCAATTTATTTAAAAGATCTTTCATAAATATGATGTTGATGTGATAGTCATTCTAGGTATATGTCAGAATTATTGTTAGTTCATAAAACTTAAGAGTTACTTGCCCCTGAAATTGAATTTTACCCATTTTTTAAATCAGAGTGCATTTATCCGTTTGTAGTACTCACAACTTCATTTGGGAGTGAATAAACCGATTCCATGCAAATATAATTAAATAGATGTGGACAAAGAAGTCATTTGATTTAATAGTGCATGCTAGCAAGCACATGAGCACAACATCCCACGGTACGAGCGCCACTTCTTCACCAACAGTACCATCCAGTGATTGGGTTCAGTCCTTGTGGTCTAAACACATTGCAAAACGAGCAAACAATTTTTACATAGTCGCCAACATATGGTATTTTACTATTAGATATTTTGTTGCTAAGCCTTCCACTTTGTAATTCTCCCATTAGCTGATTCGACAACCTATCTCACTTTGTACCTAGCCTTGAATCATTCGCCTCTTCAGTCGTATATTGCTTCTGAGACTGATTAGGAAGTGAAGCATATGAGAATTGATTTCATAACCCTTTAGTATTTCTCTAACATCCCTGAATCATACATCAACTTTTGCAAATGTCCTATTTGGGGATGCAAATTCTGATTTTGCAATCGCAGTGGCTGATGGAACATACATATATATTGAGAAGAGTGGAAACTACTAATTTCAGAGAAGATCTTATTCCGTACGTAAAGGACAGCCTTTGCTGGAACGTATGATGCTTGTGGCCACTGATGGTTACATTTTGACTGTGATGGGACCGTATCTTGCAGATGGGAAAAACACAGATGCTAAGATTACCGAACACATGTTAAAGACTAATGCAGAAAATATTACTGACTGGTTTGAAAAAGATGATGTTCTCGTTGTAGACCGCGGCTTCAGGGATGCTATAGATATACTAAAGGATTTTGGAATGCATTCTCATATGCCTTACTTCCTAAACAAATCTCAAAAGCAACATACGACTGAAGAGGCGAATGAGTCAAGGCTAGTTACAAAGGTGAGATGGGTTGTCGAATCAGCTAATGGGAGAATTAAAAAGTGGAAAGCCCTTAGCAACACAATGCCCAATAGTCAAATACCATATGTTAGCGACTATGTAAGGATTTTTTGCTCATTGTGCAATGCATTTAGACTACCTTTGGTAGCAAGCAAAGATTCAGGCAAAGTAATTGCTAGAAGAATGATGGCCCTAGCAATAGCTCCAAATAAGCTGCCGGATAAGGTCGTAACAAGAATTCCGCCGAAGGCTATGTCGCGCATGTGGCGCGCAAAGTCATCGAACCATGATATGTAGGTCAAGGTCAAACATAGATGCTTGCTCAAAAGATCCCATTCTCAAATGCAAGCTTGTACTAAGTATCATTAATGAAGCTCTAATAATTCTTGAGAAATTAACTTAACCATTAGGGTAAACGCTAGGGTGGTCACATTATTTTACAAAGTCAGTGAACCATGAAATTTAGGTCAAGGTCAAATATGGATGCTTGCATTTAAGTTGTCATCCCCAGATTCAAGTTTGCACCAAATATCATTAATGAAGCTCTTATAAATCTTCAGAAATAAACTTGACCATTAGGGTGAACGCTAGGGTGGTCGCAATATTTTACAAAGTCAGTGAACCATGAGATATAGGTCAAGGTTAAATATGGATGCTTGCATTTAAGTAACCATCCCCAGATACAAGTTTGCACCAAGTATCATAAATAAAGCTCTTATAGTTCTTGAGAAATAAACTCGACCATTAGGGTGAACGCTAGGGTGGTCGCAATATTTTACAAAGTCAGTGAACCATGAAATTTAGGTCAAGGTCAAATATGGATGCTTGCATTCAAGTAGCCATCCACAGATACAAGTTTGTACCACATATCATTAATAAAGCTCTTATAGTTCTTGAGAAATAAACTTGACCATTAGGGTGAACGCTAGGGTGGTCGCAATATTTATAAAGTCAGTGAACCATGAAATGTAGGTCAAGGTCAAATATGGATGCTTGCATATAAGTTGTCATTCCCAGATACAAGTTTGTACCAAGTATCATTAATGAAGCTCTTATAGTTCTTGAGAAATAAACTTGACCATTAGGTCGCAAATGTTGAAGCCTTGACAAACGGACGAACGGACGGAAAACCGGGCGCCTATATCGCGCCATGCTAATAGCAGGCGCGACAAAAAATGGCTGGGATAAAAAACGGGTTATTTGGATAAAGATCGATGATGAGAAACTTGAGAATTTCCCAGAGATGACTGAGGATGAACTCGGGTATTTGAAACTGGGTATTTACCAGCTGAAACAAGCCAAATCCTACACAGATGAACATTTTGACGACAATGGATCATATGAGATAATGGCACACAAAGAAGAAGATGCTGTTCTCAAAGCACAGATACGTTCTTGCCACACGTCTAATAAAACATATAACATGTGGGTTGAATATACACAAGGACTGAACCCAATCACTGGGTGGTATTGTGGGTGCAGAAGTGGAGCTCGTACCATGGGATGTTGTGCACATGTGGCTTCTGTTCTCTGGTATTTGGGATATTATCGGAACATAACAGAAAATAGTGAAGCAAAACCAAGCCGGGAACATATTGATTTTGTTTATGATGCTGCCGTTGACACATGGAGTACATCTAGCGATTCAGAGGAAGATCAGTAAATTAACAAATTCTTAAACATGTCGTGAGACCATACAGTTTTTATATTTAAGCACAGTATCAGTCTAAAATGAGGTTCCACAACATGAGCAAAGCCTGCTTTGGTGGTCAAAAATGTTTGACAGTTGACAAATGTTCCATTTGCACCTGGAAATTAAGAGTTCATATATAACCCCCCCCCCAAAAAAAAAGGAAATACTAGCATGCACTATTAAATCAAATGACTTCCTTGTCCACATCTATTTAATAATATTTGCATGGAATTGGTTTATTCACTTTCAAATGAAGTTGTGAGTACTACAAACGGATAAATGCACTCCGATTTAAAAAATGGGTAAAATTCAATTCCAGGGGCAGGTAACTCTTAAGTTTTATGAACTAACAATAATTCTGACATATACCTAGAATGACTATTACATCAACATCATATTTATGAAAGATCTTTAAAATAAGTTGAAAACTGTAAAGGTGTTGTGGTTTTTCGTAAAGTTGGGGAATTAAAATTACTGATATTTGGGTACAACTTACAAGCGCGTATAAACTCTTCTCTTGTTTGATATTTATAAGACTGTTATCACCGGCTGTTATGTCTAAAAGGGTAGTAAGCATACGGCAAACATCGCTTCCAGTCATGCACTTTGAACAAAAATAATAGCATTTTTGTTGGTATACCCTTGATGGGGTGACATTACCCCACCCACTTTAAAAGTGTATACGGCAAAAACCAGTGAACCAAAGAGTCTAAAAATTCACCATTAGACAGTCAATATGTATCAATTTGAAGCTACAAAGTTTAAAGGAAATCGGTTGTGGCCATGAAAACAGCCTTATAGAGACTGCTCCTTTCCTTCAAAAAAAAAAAAAGAACCAGAGGACCAGTGGTCCTGTAAACGTTCACCTGACACCTGGTTCTGGTGTACATTTTAATGTTTTTATATATGTATATAGCCTCAGAGCAGGGGTACACAACTTGTGGGGACAAAATTTTGATGTCTAACAATGTGATAAAACTTTCCACCTATTCCTACTTTTCTGACAGTTTGAAGGCCATGCTTTCATTATGGTTTATTCCATTTGTCATATTTTTTTTTAACTTTTCATATTATTTAGGGAATGTCTGATTGACAATGTGCTGGGAAAGAGCACTTGACTCCTTGATTTTCCACTTGTACAGTTTTACTTAATACCATCTACATTATAGGTGTTTCTTTGCAGTATGGTGGCTGGGACACAACGTGAATTTGTTTTATCAGTTCCTGGTCATTGCATTTTATCTACTTTGTGACCAGAAACAGCAGATGAGACCTATTTGATTGAATTTTTGCATTAACCCCAATTTTGTATTATATATTCCTTCCAATTCGGTATTCTAGAAATTATGTGCTTATTTTTACGGCGTAGCCGTTATGGTTTTGCTTTTGTCCTACATTTTTCGTTATTCCATTGGTCAATAAAACCACATGTCCAAGGAGATGACCATTTCATTGGTCAATGATTTGCATAAATAAATCTACTCAAAAATACGACAGTTTACTGAAGTTTTAACCTAGGAAATGTTTCGTTTTTTTATGTGAGACATGAATGAAAAATATATACAGTTTCGGCTTGCTCACCGTCTTGTCCTTTGATGACCATACGTCATATGTATAATTGTGTTTCTAGTGAATTCTGTAACTGCTGTGGTGAATAGCTATTTTGACCTAATTTCACGTGGTTGGTCTATATAGCGAAAGGAACCATTTCGCGAAAGGAAGGTTCCTTTCTCGAAAGGAAGAATTTTCTACGAAAGGAATTGTTTGTTTGATTTGAGGTTTAACGTCCCCATCAACACTGTGTAGGTCATTTTGGAGACGTTGCTTCCAAGTTTGTGGGACTTTTACCCGACATTGAGATGAAAGACACCCCAAGCCCTGTTGCCCAATGAAACCAATAAAGAGATATAGCATGACAAAAACATGTAATAATCGCATTACAAATTGACAGATGTTTAATTTACAATATATGCTAAATAAAAGTTGCAGTGTATCATTTGTCTTCAGCATACTTTATGTCCTCCATTTTAACACAAAATGGACATTTTCGAATATCATTAATGTTATATAAATTCTGAAAAGGAATAAGTGTAATTTGAGTTTTAACTAGGTGCACATAAGATCAAGTTTCCGTCCGTTTGTCTGCTCGTCCGTTTGTTCGTCCGCCTATGCGTTTACGTTCACCATAGCGGCAACCCTAAATGTTAACCCTAGAATTTGTGTTCAAAAACAGTAAATGATAACGTTTTCTTATTTGTTGTGCATATACTTGAGATCATATGCTCTTGAAATGAGGTCATGTTTTTAACCTTGACCTTTTACATTGACCTTAGCTCAAACAGGCGGGACACCGCCCTCTGCAAAGCTATTTTTCCTCGCGTGACATCTGAATTGTTTGAATACAGTAAACCAGTTCATAGCTAGACAATTGTTGCTGTCACTATTGTAGCTCATATTGCACGACCCGCAGAAAAAGCGACCGACTGAAGTCGATTGATTTTCTAAGAGTGCCCTAAAATCACTGTGTCATTCTCTCAGTCTGTGTGTCCGTCTGTAACCCGTTTGTGAAAATTGGTGATAGTGACTTAACCGCTTGGAATATTTAAACACTTTTTGGCATACTGATAGATATCAATGAGATCTAACCAATGAACTTACGAAATATTACATTCCATTCAGTATAGCCTCGCCGAGGCGAAAAATGTGAAAATTTTCGAACTGCTTCTCCTCGGAAACCGTTGGGCCGATTGAAGTCAAATTTCATATGGAGCCTCTATGGGATGGGAGAAACCAAAATTTGCTCATTGGGTCCAGGTCACATGACCCAAATGGCCGTCAAGCCATATATGGTCTGTCTGTCTGTCCGTCCATAACCCGTTTGTGAAAATTGGTGATAGTGACTTAACCGCTTGGAATATTTAAACAATTTTTGGCATACTGATAGTATCAATGATGTCTAACCAATGAACTTGCCAAATATTACATTCCATTTAGTATAGCCTCGCCGAGGCGAAAAATGTGAAATTTTCGAACTGCTTCTCCTCGGAAACCGTTGGGCCGATTAAGGTCAAATTTCATATGGAGCCTCTATGGGATGGAGGAAAGCAAAATTTGCTCATGGGGTCCAGGTCCCATGACCAAAATGGCCGCCAAGCCATATATGGTAAAAACCCTTCAAAATAGTCTTCTCCAGAACCACTTGGTAGATTTCCACGAAACTTGATAAATAACATCTGGGATGTAGGCCCATCATAAATTGCTAAAATGGTGACCCTGGGTTGACCTTGACCTTCTTTGTGCCTAGGTCAAACTTTGACACATATGCTTTGTATTGGAAAAGTGAGAATGCATTTTATCCTGCAAACGATTCAGAATACAGTACTAAAGTATTAGATATATTTTTGCTCCTTACGATAAGGCGCATTTATTGGGGGAACCGTTTTAGGTCCAGGTCACATGACCAAAATGGCCGCCATACCCATATATGGTAACACTCATAAAGCTAAAAGCATCCGGCGGGTCGTGCACTTCAGCTGAAGCACTGGTTTCTAAACAACCTTCCAATTAAATCTACGCCGCATATCTTTTTTAAAGATATTTCTTGTTTAAATTAATTTTAGGAGAGATACTGGTCTAGTGGAATTCATTTCACTGACCGTTCCAAGGCGGTTCTTCTGTAGCGGTTTATTTTTGTTATGGTATTCTATATTGCAAAGAATTTAAGTATTGTTCTGAAAGCACATGTCATTGTTTATGTATGTCACCATTTTGTCCTTATTTTGAAGTAACTCTAACAGCACAGAGCGCGGGTCATAGTAATAAAGTGCGGGACAAACATGGAACCGGTGAATCTTGTGATTGAAAAAAATATTTACCAAATCATTTTTCTATATATTTTTTTTTCTTTCTTGTTCCTATTAGCAAGAAACATTACTTTCCATTGCAAGATCCTTGTTATTCCATCAAATAATTGCAAATTTTGATAAAGTCATTATTGATGATCGGCCAGGTAGAAAATACCGCTTAAGTCAATTATCAATTAATTTGACACTTGTGTAAACATCCTTTTTATTGTTGTCATGTGTAAAAAATAATTTACCAGTTGATTGACCGTGGCTCAGGGCTCGGGAAAACCGATTTTTTTTCGGTCCCAGACCGAAATTCAGAAATTGGGACCGATTGGAAACGGCCCAAAGCCACAAAAAATCGGTCCGATACTGGTCCAACATTTAGGAAATTTTCGCTGATTCAGTCAAATATTTAGGATATTATCAAATTCTGTAAACTTAAAACTTACTTAGTTCAGATGTCACATGATTAATCCAATAATCGCCACGTCAATTTGTGTTTCTAGGTCAATGGCTTCATGGGTCTGGAGAAGAAGATTTTGGAAGGCTTTTTACCATATATGGGTGTGGCAGCCATCTTGGTCATGTGACCCAAACTTTCGTTCCTTCATCCTACTGAGGCTCCAAATGAAATTTGGCTTTGATTGACCTTTCAGTTTTGGAGAAGATCTTTGAAAATGGTGGACGGACAGACGACGGTCCAAGGTCATTTAATGACCTTGACCTTTCTTATCCATAAATCTTCATGTATTGATTTTGTTTACCTGAGCTACCTATTTTTGTGTCGTAGTCTTCAATGGTTTCCTAAATATTCATTATTTTCACTTTTTCCCATGCAAAAGCCCAAGTCTGCAAATTTGACATAGCCATAAAATAGGTCAAGGCCATCCCAGGGTCACCATTTTTACAAACTATGATGGGCTCAAGTACCAGATGCTACAAGCCAACTTTCAAGGTCATTGGCTTCATGGTTCTGGAGAAGATTTTTGAAGGCTTTTTACCATATATGGGCATGGCTGCCATCTTGGTCATGTGACCCAGACCCCGCGAACAAACTTTCGTTCCCCCATCCTACTGAAGCTCCACATGAAATTTGGCTTTGATTGGCCTCCCTGTTTTGGAGGAGAAGATCTTTGAAAATGGTGGACGGACGGACAACGGATGGACGGACGACAGACCATGGCTATACTATAAGCTCACCTATGAGCCTAAAGGCTCAGGTGAGCTAAAAATCAATTATTTTCACTTTTTCCCAAGCAAAAGCCTAAGTCCGCAAATTTGACATTGCCGTAAAATAGGTAAAGGTCAACCCAGGGTCACCATTTGAACAAATTATGATAGGCCCGTGTACCAGATGCTTCCTGCCAAGTTTCAAGGTCATTTGCCTTACGGTTCTGGAGAAGAAGAATTTCGAAGTGTTTTTACCATATATGGGCATGGCCACCATCTTGGTCATGTGACCTGGACCATATGAGCAAATTTTCATTTGTTCATCATATAAAGGATCCATATCAAATTTCACTTGAATTGGGCCAGCGGTTTCTGAGAAACAAGAGGGCCCAGAGGGCCCTGGTTCGCTCACCTGATCCAAAGCATAACAAGTGGGCCCCGGGCAGGGTCAATTTTGGCCCCAGGGCTAAAATTTGAACAATCTTGGTAGAGGTCCACAAGATGAAGCTTCATATCTAATATGAAAGACCTGGGCTTTCTGGTTTCAGAAAAGAAGATTTTAAAGGTTTACCCTGCATATAGAAGTCTATGTAAAACAAGATTTTCCCTATATAAGTCTATGTAAAACCAAAGGGCCCCGGAGCGGGGGCATTTTTGGCCCCAGGGCTATAATTTGAACAATCTTGGTAGAGGTCCACTAGCTGAAGCTTCATAACAAATATCAAAGACCTAAGCCTTGTGTTTCAGAGAAGATGATTTTTAAAGATTTTCCCTATATAAGTCTATGTAAAACCAAAGGGCCACATGGCGGGGGCATTTTTGGTCTCAGGCCTATAATTTGAACAATCTTTATCGAGGTCCACTAGCTGAAGCGTCATAACAAATATCAAAGACCTAAGCCTTGTGGTTTCAGAGAAGAAGATTTTTCAAGATTTTCCCTATATAAGTCTATGTAAAACCAAAGGGCCCCGGAGCGGGGGCATTTTTGGCCCCAGGGCTATAATTTGAACAATCTTGGTAGAGGTCCACAAGATGAAGCTTCATACCAAATATCAAAGACCTGGGCCTTGCAGTTTCAGAGAAGAAGATTTTTCAAGATTTTCCCTATATAAGCCTATGTAAAACAAAAGGGCCCTGGTGTGGAGGCATTTTTGGCCCCAGCACTATAATTTGAACAATCTTGGTAGGGGTCTACTAGATGAAGCTTCATACCAAATATCAAAGACCTGGGCCTTGCAGTTTCAGAAAAGAAGATTTTTCAAGATTTTCCCTATATAAGCCCATGTAAAACCAAAGGGCCCCCGTGCAGGGGGCATTTTTAGCTCCTGCACTATAATTTGAACAATCTTGGTAGGGGTCCACTAGATGAAGCTTCATACCAAATATCAAAGACCTGGGCCTTGCGGTTTCAGAGAAGAGGATTTTTAAAGATTTTCCCTATATAAGCCCATGTAAAACCAAAGGGCCCCCATGCGGGGGCATTTTTAGCTCTAGCACTACAATTTGAACAATCTTGGTAGGGGTCCACTAGATAAAGCTTCATACCAAATATCAAAGACCTGGGCCTTGCGGTTTCAGAAAAGAAGATTTTTCAAGATTTTCCCTATATAAGCCCATGTAAAACCAAAGGGCCCCCATGCGGGGGCATTTTTAGCTCCAGCACTATAATTTGAACAATCTTGGTAGGGGTCCACTAGATGAAGCTTCATACCAAATATAAAAGACCTGGGCCTTGCGGTTTCAGAGAAGAAGATTTTTCAAGATTTTCCCTATATAAGCCCATGTAAAACCAAAGGGCCCCCGTGCGGGGGCATTTTTAGCTTCAGCACTATAATTTGAACAATCTTGGTAGGGGTTCACTAGATAAAGCTTCATACCTAATATCAAAGACCTGGGCCTTGCGGTTTCAGAGAAGAAGAGTTTGAAAGATTTTCCCTATATAAGCCCTTGTTAAACCAAAGGGCCCCCGTGCGGGGGCATTTTTGGCCCCAGCACTATAATTTGAACAATCTTGGTAGGGGTCCACTAGATGAAGCTTCATACCAAATATCAAAGACCTGGGCCTTGCGGTTTCAGAGAAGAAGATTTTTCAAGATTTTCCCTATATAAGCCCATGTAAAACCAAAGGGCCCCCATGCGGGGGCATTTTTAGCTCCAGCACTATAATTTGAACAATCTTGGTAGGGGTCCACTAGATGAAGCTTCATACCAAATATCAAAGACCTGGGCCTTGCTGTTTCAGAGAAGAAGATTTTTCAAGATTTTCCCTATATAAGCCCATGTAAAACCAAAGGGCCCCCGTGCGGGGGCATTTTTAGCTCCAGCACTATAATTTGAACAATCTTGGTAGGGGTCCACTAGATAAAGCTTCATACCAAATATCAAAGATCTGGGCCTTGCGGTTTTAGAGAAGAAGATTTTTTAAGATTTTCCCCATATAAGCCCATGTAAAACCAAAGGGCCCCTGTGCGGGGGCATTTTTGGCCCCAGCACTATAATTTGAACAATCTTGGTAGGGGTCCACTAGATGAAGCTTCATACCAAATATCAAAGACCTGGGCCTTGCGGTTTCAGAGAAGATTTTTTAAGTTTTCGGTGAAAAAAATCTATTTTTGGCTCCTGTGACCCATATGTGCAATGGACCGGAACCATTTGAACAACTTTGAAAGGGGACCACCTAAGGATCATTCCTGTGAAGTTTGGTCAAAATCCGATCAGTGGTTTAGGAGGAGATGTCGTTTGAAGAAAAGTTTACGGACGCACGGACCTGACGCACGGACGGACGCACGACGGACGACGGACAAAAAGTGATCCCAAAAGCTCACCTTGTCACTACGTGACAGGTGAGCTAAAAACTGTTTGAAATATGGAACCTGGTTAATCTTGGTCCCAGGTCACTGAATGCTGACTTTTCTTACCCATGAATCTTCATGTATTCATTTACTTTACCTGATCTACCAATTTGGTGACATTGTCTTCAATGGTTTCCTAAAAATCCATTATTTTCACTTTTTCCCATGCAAAAGCCTAAGTTGACAAATTTGACACTGCCATAAAATAGGTCAAGGTCAACCCAGGGTCAGCATTTGTAAAAACTATGACGAGCCCGAGTACCATATGATATATGCCTAGTTTCAAAGCCATTGGCCTTACGGTTCTGGAGAAGAAAATTTTTGAAGGCTTTTTACCATATATGGGCGTGGCGGCCATCTTGGTCATGTGATCTAGACCGTACTGGTAACTTTTCATTTGTTCAACTCACAAAAGCTCCATATTGAATTTCACTTAAATTGGCTCAGTAGTTTCTGAGAAAAAATGTTTTTTTTTTTAAATATGAAATCGGAGTGACCTTGGTCTAAGGTCAATGAATGACCTTGACCTTTCTTACCCATAGATCTTCATGTATTCAGTTACTTTACCTAATCTACAAATTTTGGTGACACTGTCTTCAATGGTTTCCCTAAATATCCATTATTTTCACTTTTTCCTATGCAAAAGCCTAAGTCAGCAAATTTGACATTACTGTAAAATAGGTCAAGATCAACCCAGGGTCACCATTTGAACAAATTATGATAGGCCCGAGTACCATATGCTACATGCCAAGTTTCAAGGCCATTGGCCTTACGGTTCTTGAGAAGAAGAATTTCGAAGTTTCTTTACCATATATGGGCGTGGTGGCCATCTTGGTCATGTGATCTAGACCATGTTGGCAGCTTTTCATTTGTTCAACTCCCAAAGGCTCCATATTGAATTTCACTTAAATTGGCTCAGTAGTTTCTGAGAAAAAATGTTTGAAATATGGAACCTGCGTGACCTTGGTCTAAGGTCAATTAATGACCTTGACCTTTCTTACACATAGATCTTCATGTATTCAGCTACTTTACCTTATCTACTAATTTTGGTGACACTGTCTTCAATGGTTTCCTAAGAATCCATTATTTTCACTTTTTCCCATGCAAAAGCCTAAGTCGGCAAATTTGACATTGCTGTAAAATAGGTCAAGGTCAACTCGGGGTCACCATTTGTACAAACTATGATGGGCCTGAGTACCATATGCTACATGCCAAGTTTCAAGGCCATTGGCCTTACGGTTCTGGAGAAGAATAATTTTTAAGGCTTTTTACCATATATATAGGCGTGACGGCCATCTTGGTCATGTGATCTAGACCGTATTGGCATTTTTTCATTTGTTCAACTCACAAAGGATCCATATTAAATTTCACTTAAATTGGCTCTGCAGTTTTGGAGGAAAAAAATGTTTGAAATATGGATCCTGAATGACCTTGGTCTAAGGCCAATGAATGACCTTGACCTTTCTGACCCATAGATCTTCATGTATTCAGTTACTTTACCTGATCTACAAATTTTGGTGACACTGTCTTCAATGGTTTTCCTATAAATCCATTATTTTCACTTTGCCCCATGCAAAAGCCTACTTCGGCAAATTTGACATTGCTGTAAAATAGGTCAAGGTCAACCCGGGGTCACCATTTGTACAAACCATGATGGGCCCGAGTACCATATGCTACATGCCAAGTTTCAAGGCCACTGGCCTTATGGTTCTGGAGAAGAAGATTTTTGAAGGCTTTTTACCATATATGGGCATGGCGGCCATCTTGGTCATGTGATCCAGACCCCGCGAACAAACTTTCGTTCCCCCATCCCACTGAGGCTCCATATGAAATTTGGCTTTGATTGGCCCTGCAGTATAGGAGAAGAAGATCTTTGAAAATGGTGGACGGACGGACGGACGGATGTTCTCACGAATGGATACTTAAGTGGCTAGGCGTCGGCATATTGACTACTTAAGCGGCAAATTCTCTTAAGCGGCAAGCTACCTAAGAGACAATTTTTGCCACTTAAGTACCAAAATAACGGAATAAAGTCCATTTGGACTCACGAATATATACTTAAGTGTCAAACTGTCCAAATTTTTTGCCCCCTAAATGTCGTTTCGTTGGTGCGGATGGACGGACGACGGACCATGGCTATACTATAAGCTCACCTATGAGCCTAAAGGCTCAGGTGAGCTAATAAAGCAAGAGGCCCATGGGCCACAATGCTCACCAGAACTCAGGCAGACACTGCCCACTGGCAGCCATGTATGGTTTCAGGTTTTAATTTATTGATTATAAAGTCTCCCAAACAAACCCCCATTTCAAAATGAGCACCAATGTGGACTCTGTATCTGAAATATTAGGCCTTTTATGAGGTGGAAGGATGAGACATGGACCCAACAGACCCCTGAATGGTATCACTGAATCCATCTTATCATAAGGCACATGAATATATATGGTTTAGGGGTTGGGATGTGTACTCTTCCTGAGATATAAGGCCTTTTAAGCTGCGAAGGGGTTGGAGCATAGCCCTGGCAGACCCCAGGAAAGCCAAGATTGTTGTCGCTGAATGTGTCTTATAATAAGGACCAAGAAAATATATTGTTTAGGGGTGGGGATATGAACAGTTTCCAAGATATGAGGCCCTCTTATGAAATGATGAGGAGAGGAATGGCCCCTGTGGACCACCAAGTTTGTGTGACTGAATGTGTCTAATCATAAGAAACAAGAATATATATGATTATGAGGTGGGGATCTTAATGGTGTCTGAGATATATGGCCTTTTATGAAGTAGAGGCGTGGGCCATGGCATCAGCATGTTGCCCTAGCACATAGACGCATTGATGTGAGTGAATGAGTCTTATTATAGGGAACACAAATATACATATTTTAGGGGTGGGGATCTGAACAGTTTCTGAGATATATTGCATTTTATGAAGTGGAAGGGTGGGGCATAGCCCCAGCACACCCCCAGAGACCCCTAGGTTGGTATCACTGAATGTGTCTTATCATAAGGAACAAGAATATATATGGTTTAGGGTTGGGGGTTCTGAATGGTTTCCGAGATATTAAGCCTTTTACGAAGTGGAGGGGTTGGGCATGGCCCGGGCACATCCCAGAGGACCCCCAGGTTGGTTTCAATGAATGCGTCTTATCATATGAAACAAGAATATATATGGTTTTGGGATGGGATCTGAATGGTTTCCGAGACGTATCACCCTTTATGAAGTGGAAGGGTGGGGCACAGCCCCCGTGCGGCCCGGGAGACCCTTAGATTGGTATCACTGAATGCGTCTTATCATAAGGAACAAGAATTTATATGCTTTAGGGGTGGGGATCTGAACAGTTTCTGAGATATTGGGCTTTTACTAAGTGCAGGGGGTGGGGCATAGCCCTGGCACATCCTAGGGGACCCCCAGATTGGTGTCACTGAATGTGTCTTTTCATAAGAAACAAGAATATACATGGTTTTGGGGTGGGGATCTGAAGGGTTTCCGAGATATATCACCTTTTATGAAGTGGAAAGTTGGGGCATAGCCCTGGTGCGGCCTGGGAGATCCTTAGGTTGATATCACTGAATGCATCTTAACATAAGGAACAAGAATTTATATGGTTTAGGGGTGGGGATCTGAACGGTTTCTGAGATATTGGGCCTTTTATGAAGTGGAGGGGTCGGGCATAGCCCCCGTGCGGCAAGGGAGACCCTAAGGTTGGTATCACTGAATGCGTCTTATCATAAGGAACAAGAATTTAAATGGTTTAGGGGTGGGGATCTGAACGGTTTCTGAGATATTCAGCCTTTTACGAAGTGTAGGGGGTGGGGCATAAGCCCCACCACATCCTAGGGGACCCTCAGATTGGTGTCACTGAATGCGTCTTATCATAAGAAACAAGAATATATATAGTTGAGGTTTGGGGATCTGAATGGTTTCTGAGATATATGGCATTTATGAAGTGAATGGGTGGGGCATGGCCCCAGCCCACCCCAGAGAGACCCCAATGTTGGTATCACTGAATGTGTCTTATCATAAGGAACAAGAATATATATGGTTTAGGGGTGGGGATCTCAATGGTTTCTGAGATAAATGGCATTTTATGAAGTGGAGGGGGTGGGGCATGTCCCCGGCACATCCCGGGGGGACCCCAAGGTTGGTGTCACTTAATGCATCTTAGCATAAGGAACAAGAATATATATAGTTTAGGGGTGGGGATCTGAATGGTTTCTGAGATAAATGGCATTTTATGAAATAGAGGGGGCAGGGCATGTCCCCGGCACATCCCAGGGGACCCCCATGTTGGTGTCACTTAATGCATCTTATCATAAGGAACAAGAATATATATGGTTTAGGGGTTGGGATCTGTAAGGTTTCTGAGATATAAGGCATTTTATGAAGTGGAGGGGGCGGGGCATGGCCCCGGCACAACCTAGGGGACCCCCAGGTTGACATAAAAGCATATGGCTGAGAGAAGTTTACTCAAGGAACATGTTTATGTAAGTTTTGTAAAAATATCTGCAATGACTTGGCAGTAAATGCAATTTTTCAGTTTTCCCCATTATAAGTCAATGGAAACTCTAAGTTGCCATAGCAACAAAACTAAAAAGCCAAATTTCATAAAAAACACAAAACCTGTAAAGGCAAATATGGTGAATATTTTCATAAATTCTCAGCCTCCTAGAGCATATGGTTTCTGAGGAGATGATTTTTTAAGTATTTTTTGTCTATTTTTTGCATTTTGGTTTCCATGGCAACCAATAAAAATGAGCAGAAGGCTTAAAATCATACAGCAGATAGTAGATTGCCTATGGAACATTTCTATGAAAGTTTTCTCAAAATATCTGCAGAGGCTTGGCAGTAAATGCCATTTTTCAATTTTCCCCATTATAAGTCTATGGAAACTACAAGTTGCCATAGCAACCAAACTAATGAGCTGATTTTGATAAAAAACACAAACTTTCAATCCCCCAGCCCAAGGATGCTACAGATAAAATTTGGGCCCAATCGGCCCAGTGGCTTCAGAGGAGATGTCGTTTGAAAGTGTTGACGCCAGACGACGACAGACGACGACGACGGACGACGGACAACTGCCTATCCTATAAGCTCCCCCGGAGCCTTCGGCTCTGGTGAGCTAAAAATTGAACTGACACCCCTTATATGGCAAATGGACTTGTCCAACTTACAACAATGGAAGAGTCCACTAGTATTATATAATAATAATACAAAGGGTTAAAAGAAGTAGCCCTGTCTCTTACAAGAAGTTCCATTGATGTAATGGCAAAAACTGACAAAGGGCCAGAACTCTGGTAAAAATCAGTCAAGCATGACCTCGATAAAATACAATCATCTTCAGATCACAGGAACAATAACTGGAAAGTTTCATCAAAATCCCTTGAAAACTATAGGAGTTGTGGAGACAAGATTGTGTCTACGGAAGGATGGATGGACAGACAAAACACATACTATAGTCCCTTTTGACTATTGTCGGGGGACAGTAATGCTTGACATTACATGTAAATCCTCTGCAACACATGATTCACATGAAATTTCAATACTTATTTGCTGTGAAAAATAGTTTAAAAAATAAAACTGCAATCTGATCTTAACCCATTAGATGTCAATTTTGCCAATTGTCGTCTGCTTTGTCGTCTGTCGGTTTCTTTAAAAGTAAAAGTCATTTTTGCAAACAGTATGAACCCAGATCAGACTGCTCCTGTAGGAGCAGTCTGATCTGGGTCCACACTTGTTGCCTGTATGAAAAATTATTTCTAAAAAGTTTGCAAGAAGATTCAGCAGACGTCGTAAGCAGACGACATTTTCAGATGTAGTTTTTCTCAGCATCTTAAGGGTTGATATTTCTGTGGCTTTTTATCGTTAAACCAGCCTAGGCAGCAGTATATTACAAACTATTAAAATGGTTTATGAATTTAATTTGTGAAAATTCAACAACAAATGAATTTACAATTTATACACATTGCAAACAATACTTAAAATATCACAGAAACTGCTTCTTTTAACGTCTTAACCCTTGTTCCGCTGAAAACGACAACCCCTACCATTGCAAACAGTGTAGATCCAGATCATATGAAGTTATTCCACTGAACACAACAACCCCTACCATTGCAAACAGTGTAGATCCAGATCAGATGGCTTCTGAAGAAGCCATCTGATCAGGATCTACACGGTTTGTCTTGCAGTTTGTGAATCGAATGAATACAGAATACAGAGGACCCTCGTTATAATGACAGTATTTGTTCCCTATTATAATGACAGTTTTTGTTCCTTTTTATAATGGCAGTATTTGTTCCCTATTATAATGACAGTATTTGTTCCCTATTATTGTGCCAGTATAAAGAATCCCAGTTAGGAATATGATAGGTAATAAAAGGCCTTTTTGCCACTATTACCGCCTCCAAGAAACAAATGCTATAAACATTTGTAAGAATCCACTTGGTGAGGCGATTCTAACAAATATCTATAACATTTGTTTCTTGGAGTATTAGATAGATTACAAGACCCTTTCATGACTATGGACGCGATTAGTGCATTCCCAACCCGAGGGATGCCCACGCCACTCGGAACCGAGGCTAAGCCTTTAGCTAAGTAGTCATTGCATTCAAATTGCCATTATAATGAGTTCTGATGTTATAAAGAATGTCGGTATAAAGAGGTTTGACTGTATCAAGTAATTTGATTGGTTGATAGCAATGGGTTGTGGTTAATTAATCTATTCAGCAGGATAAGGGTTAAAAACTTGATGAAATCGGCATACCGTAAAAATCCTATAAAAAAATCCGACATCTTGAAGACTTGCTGTAATTCTCCTAAAATTTTAACAAGTTTTTCGTGAACCAGCAAGGAGTCCAAAAAGTGGAGATGGAATGGCAAACAGTGTAGATCCTGATCAGACTGCTCCTTTAGGAGCAGTCTGATCTAGGTCTGCACTGTTTGCTCAGGCCTGTCTGTCCCAATTCTTAGGATCATTACAGTATGTTTTTATGGAGAAACAATAATTATTAGTTATTTTGATTCCTATGGTGGGGGACCCAACAAGACAAAAAAATTCAGCTTTACTTATTTGAACTGTTGGTGTGAATATGTTGTGAAGTAAGGTTCCAAAGTTATATAAAAATGCTCAACTCAGCTGAGCATGAAATTAGTCATGTTCATAAATATTAAAATGCCAACAAATGTTGGCATTTTAATATTTATGAGCAGGACAAATTCTATTCTCTGCTATTTTGAATAGGAATATTGTAGTCTAATACATGTATTTATAAGTGGTACAAATTCTATGTCGACTGCATTTACCATATGTATTCAGACAGGCCTGAGCAAACA
>CAUZLF010000562.1:220969-301749 GCA_963580285.1 Lucinisca nassula
CAGACAATGTAAGTATTTTGTGATAACTGAAGCATAGTTTTTTCCGAGTCTCCATAAAAATCTATGTCCTGGGTATTCATTAGAACCACCTCGTTGAGGGGGAGGTGGTTCAAATAAGTACCCGCAACATAGGTTTACAAAGAGAAATAAGAAAAGCTATCCTAAGACTTCAATTATCACAAAATACTTACCTCATCTGTTGCTATTTAATTTACTAGACAATCAATGTACACCCCAACCTCATTATAACACTATTGTGTTCCCCAACCTCTTTATTTGTTTGTTTGATTTGAGGGGTAATGTCCCCGTCAACACTGTATAGGTCATTTTGGAGACGTTGCTTCCAATTTTGTGGGACTTTTACCCGACATTGACATGAAATGACTTCTCAAGCCCTGTCGCCCAATGAAACCAATAGGGTTTATAAGCATGGATTGTGCGACTCGCACCGCTTTGCCTGGGCAGGCTTAGATCCTCTAAGTGGGTTTACCAGTACATGTACTCGTGTGTGGTCAGTTTCAGTTCTGCGTGGAAGCATAGTGCAGCCCATCTATTTCTTAAAGCCCCGATGGGCGGGACCGGATTTGAAGTTTAACATCCCCATCCAGATTATTTAGGTCATATTGGTAATGTTGCTTCCAACTCTATAGGCTTTCTACCAAAAATGAGATGAAATGACATCTAAAGTCCTGTCGCCCAATGAAACCTAAGTACTCGCAGTGAGTCCTGTAAGAAAATTGGATATGTGAACAGAGCTCTCACTAGGATTTTGAAAACAGGATTCCAGGAATCCTTCCCTGTAAAAAGTTGGATTCACAGATAAAAAGTTGGATTCCCACATCAAAAAGTCTGATCATGATCGCGCATAGAACAAAGACAAAAATTTCTTATTATCAGGCTACACATCCATATGAATAACTGTATACTTTCTTGGCTCCCAAACTCTTTTTTTCTGATAAATGCATTTAATAACTTCGTTCCAAATGTGTAGATTGTGGGTACTAGTTAGAACTATTTCACTGATGTGTCTATGAAGCACCCACAATCTGGTGTTTTGTAGAAATATTAGGAAAATAATGTATACCCCAGTAAAAACCACTCTCTCCCCCCCCCCCCCCCCCCCCCACCCATTGCAGTTACTCCGATTATTTCTCACACGTCTAGTCAAATAATGCCATATACAAATCATGTTGTATTAGGATAACAGCAGATATAATGTAAACCCAGATCAGAAAAGCAGCATTCTATTCAGATATAGTTGTGCTTTCAAATTTCGAACGTATAATATATGTATGTGACAGTAGCTCAATTATTCTTAATTGGTGTAAACAAATAAGTAGGGGAAGCATCCTAACCACGTCTGACTTCCTGTAATTGTTAAAAATGATTGTATTTTGAAGATTAACAGACATTTTTGTCACCAGTAAACATCGAAACACTCTTTGACCAAGCGATAAAAAGTATGATCGTGCAGCCGCGAAAACACAAGACATTGGTAATTTGTCAATTATATCGTCTTCGCCGTAACACTGGTGTAATATTTTACCGACTCATGTTAATCCGTTGATGATATGAGCTTACATCAATTAGTAAACTAATTAATTGTAATCCGTAATAACACGGGGATTAACGCGGCGAGATTAAAAAAGGTACAATCATTTTAACATGTGCCGCAAACCGACCACTTTCCGATATTGTCTCCCACTGGTAGGTGCAAAAATACCTGTCAATATACATGTATGTCACACCTACTGATTTGTAGCATGTGCGCTTTCAACACAAAAAACAGTGCCGCATTTGATCTTTTACTGGTATTGCATAAGCGGTCTAAATTAGTTTCTGAATTGTAATTTTGGACGCGTGTCGTAATAAAAACATGCGTACATAAGAATCGCCGGTAGTGAATTTTACGCGTACAACGGCAAAAAGTTGGCATAAAATACGCAGAATCCTGCGTTTCCGAGAGCTCTGGTGAAGTTAAATGGTTTTATCATATGACGTCACGTCTGAGCAGTAGCCTCTGTGGTGAATTGGTTACGCTACTCGCCTTTTAAACCAGGGGTCGCAGGAGCGATCCCGGGCTTCTCCAGACTTTCGGATGAGTCTTTAAACCGAGGCCCCTTCTCCGTATGACTTAGCTGTTGGTGGGATGTAAAACTCAAACACTCACTCACTCACGTCTGAGCATGTAATAACATCATGTAATAAATTCGATAATCCACTAGTGAATTAAATATGCAAATTAGTTAGATACGCCCTGTAGCGTTACATGTACGACGACCTTAACGATGTCGCATTTACTAATGGCAGAATATTGACATTTTTGTAAAATAATCGTGAATAAAATGTGTTTTAACTGTCATATGATAGATAGAACCTTGCATTCGTTCTCTTGTATTACTGAATTTATTAAACTTGTTGAGGAAAAGGGATAAAATGCTCGGCAAAGCCTTGCATTTTATCCCTTTTCCTCAACTCGTTTAATAAATTCAATAAATTCAATAATACATGAGCACTCATGTAAGATCCTCTATTTAGCTCAGTCAACACCATGAAGGACATATCAAGCGGCGATTAGCCAATCAGTAAAGAAACCACACTTCTGGGCAGGTTCAGTACACATTCTTTCACCAGAAAGTTGATCTAGGGCTGGCTAATCGGAGCTAAAAAGATAATCGATTATCAGTTCTGCCATCATTGCAATCGATAATCGATTAGTAATCGCTATGATTTTTGTCATAATTTTACCTGTCTGGCTTTCTGTCCAAGCAGGACTCTTACAATATCTTGCACTTTACCATATGTATATTCGAACAGACAGGCCTGAGCAAACATTGTAGACCCAGATGAGACGACGCATTCTGTGTCGTCTCATCAGGGTCTGCACTGTTTGCCACTCATCCAGCTATTTTAGGCATAAGTTTGGGTAGTAAATTGTACCAATCAAGTAATCGATTAAAATCAAATCTGAAATGATAATCATTTTTTTGGAATTTATTGATCGATTAATCAATTATATGATTAATCGTGTCAGCCTTACTAACAACTGCACTTCTTGGATCAGCAGAACTGAGAAAAAGGACTGTAGAAAAGACCATGATCAATCTCCTCATGTTGCCCAAAGGCAAATATCAAATCCGCGACCACCTGATAACCAATCAGAGGTGAATACGACCAAATGACTGAGGCCGGCACTATCATTAACCCATTTAGTATCGGAAACCCCAAAACGGGTACCAGGGCAAACAGTGCAGGCCCAGATCATTTGTTTTTGTTTGTATTGGAGTTTAACGGCCCAGTCAACACTATTTAGGTCATTTTTGAGCCGGTCAGTTTACCTATCCACACTTTCCTGGGCAGGCTTATACGTAAGCGGTTAACCAGTACAGTGCACATTCTTTCGCCAGAAACTGACAACTGCCCTTCTTGAATCAGCGGAAGGGAGAGAATGACCGTAGAAAAGATTTCATGATCAATCTCCACGAAAGAATGTTGCCGACCCCGGCGGGAGTCGAACCCGCGTCCTCCTGATCACCAGTCAGACGCGCATCCGACTGAGCCAACGAGGCCGGCCAGGCCCAGATCAGACGCCGCAGAACGCTGCGTCTGATCAGGGCCTACACTGTTTACAAAAAGTTAAGCCATTTTCCAAACAAATTTTGAAGAAAACACGACCCGAAACCCCTAAATCTTGAAATGGGCTCCTGCAATATACAGTCAAACTTGTATTAAGCAAGCACCTAAGGGTTAACCAAAATGTGCTTGCTTAAGACAGGTGTTTGCTTAATACAGGTGGAATTTAACACATTTGCCTTTTGGGGGTACTGAAAGCCTGCTTGCTTAAGCCAGGTTGCTTGCTAAATAGAGGGGCCACTAAGACAGGTTGTATAAGGAGGAAGATTCCATTTTGTACAAAAAAGGGTTAACAACCATACCTGAAATGAAGCCCTTCCCTATATATGTCAGGCTGTATTCCACCAATTCTGCTAAAGATGATAGCTCTGTGACCTCCTTCAACTGTAAATATAGCAACTTCTTCATACATATAGCTCCCTAATTAGGAGTAGGGCTGGTTAATCGTAGTGAAAAGATAATCGATTATCAGTCCTGTCATTGCGATCGATAATCGATTAGTAATCGCAAAGGTTTTTGTCATAATTTTACCTGTCCGGCTTTCTGTCTGAGCATGACTCTTACCATACATTGCACTTTACCATATGTATAATTGAACAGACAAGCCTGAGCAAACAGTGTAGACCCAGATGAGACACCACATAATGCGGCGTCTCATCAGGATCTGCACTGTTTGCCACTCATCCAGCTATTTTAGGCATAATTTGGGGTAGTAAATTGTACATATCAAGTAATCGATTAAAAGCATATTCTGTGGAATTTATCGATTGACTAATCGATTATACGATTAATCGTGTCAGCCTTAATGAGGAGTATTGACTGATTTATTGTTTTGTGTTTAAACCGACATCAACCCTTAGAGATATATAAGACACAGTAGAGGAGATAAAATTGAGGGAAAGATAGTTTGATTTAAGGTTTAACATCCCCGTCAACACTGTAAAGGTCATTTTGGAGATGTTGCTTCTAATTTACCCGACATTGAGATGAAATGACACCTCAGTCCCTGCCGCCCAATGAAACCAATAGAGTTTATAACCATGACCGATCTGACTTGCACCGCTTTGCCTGGGCAGGCTTAGATCCTCTAAGCGGTTTACCAGTACTCGTGTGCCGTGGGTTCAGCTCTCATCATGCAGCCCACCTATAAAAGAGATAGAAGACACAGTAGAGGAGATGAAAGTGAGGCACAGAGGAGGAAGACAAAAATGAATGGAAGTGTAGAAACAGAAGTAACAACATTCCCCCTCTACCCTTACCTGCTGCAAGGACAGCAGGCCTTGCCTTTCTGCAAGCCAATATCAGTAACTGTTGGACGCCCCAGTGACGCAACATACAGTATTACACGTCACCTTTCCCTCACCACCTCCACCCCCCACCCCAACAAAGATAAGGAGCAACATGGTCAATTAAAACTCACCAGTGAACTTGGATCATATAACACAACCCCAGTTAAACAGCCATGAAGGGGACACTTGGGTGCTTAAAGAGGTGGCTGTCCATCAGAGACAAACATATGAGATGACACATTGCCCCATACAGGTAGAAAATGTTGTGATACCGTATTTACAGTATGTATTCAGACAGAGAGGCATGAACAAACAGTGTAGACCTAGATGAGACTCCACATTCTGTGGCGTCTCATCTGGGTCTACAATGTTTGCTACTCATCAAGCTCTTCTTAGACACAACATTGAGTAATTATTTGAACTTGTTCAAATTTGAGAATATGAATGACACAAACTGATTCTGTGGGATGTAATGAACGTTGAAAAATCGATACATTTGAGAGATCCATGTTGAATACAGTTGATACTTTATCGTGGGTTCTCGGATTGACTCTCATTGATCTATCGATGAATCATCCCAGCCCTACCTGGGGGACCCCAGATAAAACTGGCGCCCATACTGAAGATTCACCATTAACAACACGCTGTTTTCTGTAGCAAAGGAAGGAATCTATCCATTTGAGAGTCTTCCCTCAAATTCCATAACCAAATAATTAGGATTTAAGAAGTTCATGAGGAGTGGTGTCAAAGGCCTTCTCGAAGTCCAGAATAAAATCAATAAATGTGTCCACCTGTCCCACTTTGTCCAAGATTTTTGCCCAATGGCAATCATTAATAACCTTGCTAAACTGAGTTTCGCAACTATGCCTTTTCCTAAATGCATGTTGTCTGTCTGACAAAAGTTTATGTTCCTCCAAGTGGGCCTGTCTCCTTTTTTGAAAAGTGGACAGATGTTCGCTAGGAGCCATTCTTTGCGAATTTCAGCTGCATCGAGCAATTGTTGGAAAAGATGAGCAAAAACCGGACCTAACTCGTTTGCTAGATCCTTCAGGATTCTAGGATGAAGCTCATCAGGCCTAAAAGCTTTAGACGGGTTCAAGCCTTTAAGTAACTTGATCACTCCTGCCGAGGATACAACAATACAGACTTGCCTACCCCATTGAGACAGAAAATAGTAAGATCCAATAGAAAAACGTAAGATTCAAATTTTATTCATATGGTTTTTAAGGTATCCGATGCATAGTCAAAATAAGCCAATTGCCTCACGTTTTTTTTTTTTGTTGTTGTTTGACTGCAATGAATCGGCCGATTCAGCTTTTCCTTTTTGTTCCCATGTTTTTGTTCTTTGTAACAAAGGCACCCATCTTGTCGCTCAAACCGAAACAAATTTGTTATATGAACTGTGATTGGATTACTTTCCTATCATTAGCCAATGAAATTTCATTTCATTTCAAAACAAGTGTAAGCCAGGAAAAACAACTATTGTCTTGTTCCGGTATAAACGTGCACTTACCCAAACCAAAATAATCACGCCGATTTACCATTTTTTTACAAACACAGAAAATCGTACGGAATTTGACCGGGGTCGTAATTTGGACATGAAAATAGTAAGCCTTACGACCAAATCGTTAGGGTAGGCAAGTCTGAACAATATTTTCCATGAAAGGGACAGATCTTCCAGTCAATGGAGCCTTGTTGAACTCAGTTTTATTAAATGCATCATTGAATTGACCAACCAATTCCTCTGCCTTTCAGAGTCCAGTTCAGTGACTCTGTTCCCTCCTCTTTTATTAAGGAGTGGGATACCTTGCCTGTCTTTCTTCTGGCTATTGATATATCTGTAGAAGTCTGGTATTTGCATTTACATCACCTACCAAGTTATTTACATACAGATCATGCTGCTTTTTGATTTTTCAAATTTTGCTCTGAGTCTACCACTTCCTAACCTTTTTGCCTTAGCAAATAGCATGAATCTTATTTCTCCTCCGAATTGTTCTTCTTATTTCTGGTGTGATCCAAGGAATTGATGATACAAACCTGCTAGTTTTGGATTGGTATGATTTTTGGACGAAGCTTGAATGAAAGACTTTATCAAATTTCTCCTGGGCAGACCAAGCATCTGAATGACCATTAAAGTATTCCTCTCTTGCAATTTTTAGCTCATCTTTCTTCATAGTTTCATAACTAGTCACCCTTTTGGTATAAGTATTTTGTCCAAGAATATAAAATCTTGGTCACCGGAAAGACCGAAATCTATCGAAATCACCACACAAACCCCCCTGGGTAGCTCACAAAGCACAATTGTATGACTGGACAGGGTTGGGAAAGACAAGGTAGGGTAGAGTTTTGTTGGATTTGATCTGGCTGGCTTTGGTAGGGGGAATCGCCATGGAAGTCACCACAGAAATGACCGAAATCACCACAGAAATGACCGAAATCACCACAGAAATCACCCTGGGTATCTCAGAAAGCACCAGTGTATGATTGGAAAGGGTTGGGAAAGACATAGTAGGATAGGGCTTTGTTGGATATGGTCTGGTTGGCTTTGGTAGGGGGAATCGCCATGAAAATCACCAAAATCACCACGCTTCCAATAATGCGCTGGGTTCCTCTGGAACATTCTCACGCATATGTCACCTTGGGATGGTCAGAAATCACCATGTTATTGTTATTTTTTATTGTTATTAATATTATACTCTCTGTCTTTCATAACTCCTGGATACAATCATTGTATGCCCGTTGTACATTTATTAAAAAATAGCTCAAACTCAGATAAAGTGATTAAGGTATTAATCGTTAATTAACGTGATTATTGATAAATGGCTTATCCAGATATGTTTACTGAGTGTGCCATATTTACCACTGACAGTCTTTAGTTGAGGGTCACTGATGAGGCCTAACTGGCCGAAACTAGCTAGTCTGGCCCAGAAAACATGTACACTTCATATTTTCCAGTTCTGCGGTGTATTCCTTGCTTCCAAAGGATAAACCTTTTATAGAAAATATTTAAGTGTTTTAAAAGTCCATCAAATTAACAATCCTATGAGATGAAGACATAGAACAGGGAAAAGTGAGGTTTGCAGGGATGTACATTATTTCTCATATTTCAGCTTAAAACATAGATCGTGCCTACTTCATGATTAGAAGCTCCTCATTTAGGCGGTTATAACAAGTATTCACAATATATCTTTTAACAATAACTAAGTATATGATGTAATTCTATATATAGGAGTGATGCGGATGACTCGTTTACCATGTCTTACTCAAGTTTGTTCATCAGGAAAAAGTAGAGTTTGAAGGGGTGTATATTTCTTATTTCTGCTCAGAATATACATTGTGGATACCCTACTCCAATATAATAAAACTTTTGCACCCAAAATATGAATATTTTCTGGAAAAATGGTGTGAAATAGGGCATACTTTCTTATCTACAAAAGGTTACTTTTCTGGTGAAAACCATTTACACTTTTCTTAATTTTACTCCAAATATAGGTTGTGAGTGCAACATAGGCTGTGAGTGCTGGTAAAAAAAGACTCTTTGAGCCGACCTGAGACAGAGCATCAGGCACCAACCGACATTACATAAAATTAAATTCTAATTTAATTCTCAAAAAGCTTTTACGCTGGAAGCGTCATAGAATCTGAGAACTGACCCACCGGCGTGCAATTAAAGAGGGAAGCAAAGGGTGCTGAAGTCATTGCAAGAATATATTTTTCTAAATTTATATACTAAATCAATATAATTAAGTTATTCTTTAGTAATAATAATACTGATTTGATTATTAATACATACTGCCAATGCTTAATCTGATTTCGACGACTTCGATTTGCATAATTATATGATGATTATTGTTTATACAAGAGTTAAATAATTAAAGAAATAAAAAAATGTTAACTAGACAATTTAACAAACTATAACTATCTTCCTAATTTATATGTACCTTAATTAATTAACACAATGATAAATTTAATATCGTATCCTACCCAACTTTGGTGATTTCGATAATTTCCATGACGATTCCCCGACCAAATCCATCCCTTCCAAACCCAACCTGACCAAATCCAACAAAACCCTACCCTACCATGTCTTTCCCAACCCTATCCAATCATACAATGGTGATTTCTGATCTTCCCATGGTGATTTCTGTGGTGATTTCTGTGGTGATTTCAATCTTTCCGGTGACCCATAAAATCTCATTGAATTTGAAAGACTCTCAATGAATTCGTCCAATAGGGATATTTTCTCTCACTGAAATATAGGGCCGATATAAACCCTGCATTCTATAATTTTTCTTGACAGCCATGCAGATGCGATTTGCAAATATTGATCATACTGCACTGATGTATAGACTGATAAGTATTCGCTAGTATTACAATGGCATGCTGAGTTTCAGATAACCATCCAAAACATTCTCTGGGTAGCCCTGAGACTGCAGTCAGCCAGCATTTGTTTACTTATCAAACGCTGAATCATGCAATGTGTTGAATATGTGCTGACCGATTAACCTTTTTTCAGAACATTTGCGAAAAGGGATATCTGCTGCAACACTTTTATATGATAAGCCTGCACCTGTCGTTGTGATGAGAGTATTCGCTGTTCAAAGGAGCCCTTTATGGCTTCTCTGTTATTTGTAAATAAACGAGCGTATGTAATGTACACCTTTGGTAATGGTCAAATGTACTACGCAGTATCAGTACATAGATAGATAGTAGATAGATAGAGCGAAGATAGCAATATCACAAGCTGATCTCTGATATGCAATGCTTCGAAAAGGCGAGAAAAAATGGGGCCGAAACGAGCCAGAGTCCGAAACGACTCAGGACTGAAACATTCTGCGACCCTTCCCATATCACAGGTCCTGGTTTATGAATGTCATTTGATTCTATTATTTTGATGGCTGAAGGTGCTGAGGATTGTGTAACCCGAGATATCTGACCTACAGCCAGAGAAATCCCACACTTGAAAACTCCAATATTGCCGATCCTTCCAAGGATCGGGAGGGTGTGGACTCCTTAAACCCGGTTGGGTGCGTTTATATATTAATTTGTGTGATTTTCCTAACACAGACCTCTTCAATACATATTTTTGCACTATTGTGATTAATTACCTAAAGATTCCTTGTTTACAAAAAGTATTCCTCCTCACTTGAATTTGATCGTGTGAAAAAAATCGCCACATTTGTTTACAAACTTGAACTCTGGGTAATAAAGGTCATGCGGTGAAACACGTAAGCGGTGTAGAGGTAAAAATTTATACCGACCTAATTCTACCGATTTTGACAGATGGCGGGAATATTATATCTCTCTATCTCTACTTTATATACTAAGTCGGTCAAATATGGCCATTACCTGAGTTGGGTTGGTGGTTAAATTTAGAATTAAGCTTAAAAAAGGAGGACCCTGGATGAGTCCTTAAAACTATTTACAATCTGATTAACAGAAGTATACTAAAATGCATACCTCTGAGTCCCGATCTTTGAACTCCTCTGCGGACTTGGCATCTACCGCAGACGAGGGAGGACTATTCCACTGAGGAATAGTTCTGGGAAAAAATGAATGATTAAGGGCATCACTATAGGCCAGGTACCTACGAAATCGTGTTATTTGTTGTGTTTTTTTTTTTTTTTTTTTGCCGTCGCTTGAGTTGCAGCTGTCACAGGGGTCAAGTATTTATCTTTATCCAGAGACACTATACCTGAGTGCATATTATAAAAGAAGGCTTAAGAGGACTGCTCACCACGGGCATCAAGGGACGACCACTCCAACTTGCTAAGCATGTCACCGATGCTACTCTTATTTTGCCATCGCTGACATGTCCACAGGGCTGCTGCCCTCTGAACCTTCTCAACCTGCTGAATCTGAGTTTTAACATGGGGATGCCGAATGGGTGATATATATTCAAGTTGAGTGCAAACCAATGTTTTATATGCAACATCCTTTGTCTGCCTAGGTGCAAAAGCCAAATTACGTCTTAGAAATCCTAAAGGCCTAGTTGCTTTTGATGTAATCGCTGAAATATGATGACCCCAATCAAGGTCGGCCTTGATGGTGATACCGCGATATTTTGCAGATTGAACCTGCTCCAAAGTGGTGTTGTGAATAATCAAACCGAAATCTTTTCCTACAATCTCTCGATACGGCTGAAATCCCCAAAGAATGGCTCCTTGCGAACATCTGCCCACTTTTCTAAAATGAAGACAGGGCTCTTGCTCGTAATTATCGCACAGTGTCACTGACTTGTGTTCTATGTAAATTGCTTGAACACATAGTCTGCGCAAACATCATGACCTACTTGGATGAGCATAAACCTTTGTCAGACAGACAACATGCATTTAGGAAAAGGCATAGTTGCGAAACTCAGCTGAGCACGGTTATAACCAGGTGGTAACATTTATTTTGAACTTCGAGGAGGCTTTTGACACCCCACCTCATGAACTACTTAAATCCAAATTATTTGGTAATGGAATTGGGAAGAAGATACTCAAATGGATAGATTCCTTCCTTTGCTACAGAAAACAGCGTGTTGTTGTTCATGGTGAATCTTCAGTATAGGCGCCAGTTTATCTGGGGCCCCACAGGGGACTGTTCTTGGTCCGCTGCTATTCTCCCTGTACATTAATAATATTTCCACTGACATTCAGTCAGAAATAACACTGTTCGCAGGCGACTGTGTTTGCTATCGGGAAATCAGAGCTACAGAGGACTTAATGAAACTTCAGAAGGATATAGATAGATCAGGATGTTGGGCACGAAAATGGGACATGAGATTTAAGCCTGTTAAATGCAATGTTATGAAGATAACTAGGAAGAGAACAAATAAAATTGAGGCTTCATACACTTTAGAAGGGACGGTCCTCGAAAATGTGACTTGGTGTGACAATCACACACGGTTTGAGATGGAATACACACATTAGCAACATGTGTACTAAGGCGAATAGAACACTTGGTTTCCTGAGGCGAAATCTTCACCAGTGTCCTCAGGATGTGAAGGAGACGGCATATAAGGGACTTGTTTACCCAATCTTGGAACATGGAGTTGCATCTGGCACCCAAGTGGATTGGCCCTTAATGAAGAAATTGAAAAAGTTCAGAATAGAGCTGCTAGATTTGTAACAAGCAATTTATGCTTTGAAACGCATGACTGAAATTCTAGGAACATTAAGTTGGGGGTCTCTCAAGAAAAGAAGAGAGAGTAGGCTTATATTCTTATACAAACGTATAAAGGGTGCTGCCAACATTCCAACAGATGGTCTTGTTTCCCCAGCTACAATGTAGTCACTGTAGAAAGCACCATTCAGTGACGTTTCAGACCCTTGCTGCAAGAACTGACCTTTATAAAGAAGTGTTCTTCCCCCGAACCATTTAGAGATTGGAATGCCCTTCCCCCTTTGATTAATTCGACAGCTGAAGGTGCTGAGGATTGTGTAGCTAAGTTTACCTCTTTGGTTCGAGCTAGGGACTAACTTCCCATATCACAGGTCCTGGTGTATGAGTGTCATTTGACGTGTCACCAGTAGCAATTCTGATTCTGAAAATTGTCATTTGGGGAGGTAAATCGGCGGTTTTACGGTCGAAAATTTAGTTTTACGCGCTAGCGGAGCCGTAAAACGTAATTTGCGATCGTAAAACCGAAGATTTACCTCCACAAATGACAATTTTCAATACAGTTATCAACACTCTAATGCATTTATTCATTTGATTTGTTAAAAAATGTCCTACTTGCACAAAACGGCAAGCACTGCGAGCTGCGTAAACCCAAATACCAGCCAATCAAAAACGTTTCTTGATGAGTTCTGGTATCTGACAGTATATCGCTGTATATACCGTCGCAAATGTTCGACGTTATAGAATCAGACGTCGCGTTACATACGCGAGTGCGGCCCCGCCCATAGGGGCTTGAAGAAATATATGGGCTGCATGATGCTTCCACGCAGAGCTGAATCCGGCCCGCACAATAGTACTGGTAAACCGCTTAGAGGATCTAAGCCTGTCCAGGAAGCGCGGTGCGAGGCGGACCGCCCATGCAAATAAACCCTATTGGTTTCATTGGGCGACAGGGCTTGAGATGTCATTTCATCACAATGTCGGGTAAAAGTCCCACAAAATTGGAAGCAACGTCTCCAAAATGACCTTTACAGTGTTGACGGGGACGTTAAACCTCAAATCAAACAAACAAAACATACGCGAGTGCATTAGAATTATGAATACTAAAAAGGACAGGTCCAAGTACCGAACCTTGTGGGACACCAGATAAAAAGGGGCGCTTGGCCATCAAGTGCAACTTTTTTGTGTGCCATGAGCTAATCTACCTATTTGTGGATCCTCTTATCCAACAATATTCCAGTTTGTACAATAGCCTTCTGTATGGTACCTTGTCAAAGACCTTGGCAAAGTCCATGATAATAAAGTCAGTCTGTTAGTGGCCACGGTTATTATGGCCGCATCCAGATTGCTTAAAATGTCATGGCAAAATTTGACTAATTGGGTTTCACAAGACCTTTGGCTGCGGAAACCATGCTGACTGTCAGCAAGAATGCTCTCAAAGCAGGCCTGGGGTCGAATACTTTCAAAAGTATTCGAATACAAATACAAATACTTTGCATTTCACGAATACAGAATACAAATAAAAATACATTTTTTTATGAATGTATTCGAATGAGAATACAAATACTTTGCAAATGTATTCAAATACTTTTCGAATACTTTTGAATACATTTCAATCAAAATGGAGGACTTATACAAAACAAAAAACACCTGGTGACTGTAGTAATGTTTGGGTCATAGACAGATACACATCTCTTTGTTTTCTCTAGAACAATTTAAGACACAACCAATGAAGGTGTGCCGGATCTTGTATGACACAGGTCATTTGTAGTGTCTGCAACATTTATCAATCAAAAGCTAATGATTGATGAATTACATTATCGTATAAACACATATAATTCTGACCCCCTTGAACCCCACTTTTATACAGTAAAACTGAGGTTTACTGTTAACCAAATTTTTCTTATTTCAGCTCTTAAATACAGATTGTGGGTACTCATTAGAACCGCCTCATTAGGATAATGTATCATTTTTGAAAATTCTGCTTGATTATTGTGATGTCTTTTTAACACATTTCTTTATAAATTTCATGATGTAAATACACATTTTGCTATTAATTAAGTTAGTTTAATGAATCAAATCTCTTGCCATGACTAAAGAATTTTAGGATTTTTTGTACGATTTTTAAAAAGTTATCAATAGGGTGAATGTTCTTATCAAACAAAGCTCATCAATTTACTAGTATTTGGAATTAGATACATGTGGGTAATTTGTAGGTTTTTACTTTGGCATGGCTCAGTTGTAAAAACATCATGTCTTGCCCCTCTATCTCTATATCCTGAGGCAATCTATTGGAAGATGACATACAGGTAACTTAGGTAACTTCACAGGTTAACACATCAATGCCTACAGTCCCTTAAAAAGGGACATTGGCAGTGTAGATTAAGATCATATGTCTTAGAATAAAGTGTCTGATCAAAGTGTACAGTACTTTCTAATTTTCTGAAGATCATAACATTTTGCAAAAATAATAAAAGTAAGCAGACACCTCTTAAATTGAAATGGACCTGTTTAATAGTCAAATTGAAGAGTTCACTGGACATAAATGGGTTACAGAAATTATTTTATGCAATCAGCACTAACCAGTCTAAAACTTCATATATTAACAAATGGATACATTTGTAATAACAGACTAGAAATAGCCATGTGCCACAGTGGTGGGGCATGATTGTGAGTTATTTGTGATTGAAGTGTCTCTGAATAACTGAATAAAAAAATAACTAAATGAGAACAGATGTTTTTTTCTGTTTTTCACACCTCTCAGTCAACAAATTATAATGTCAGTCACTTTAAAAGCAACATATTCATAATAATGAAATGTTTGTCATCTTAAAAGCTTTTATTTGCACCAATGCAGTCAAATAAATCAATTAATATTCTTGGATTTCTGTTATGTATTGTATTAAACCATCTAATAGTAATTTCAGAAGTTCCTACATGAGCAGTCAAGGACTTAAAGTCACAGCACTTAAAAACATTTTTGTAAAGTTTCATTTTTTTTTTATTTCATGTAAAGACCAGAAGTATTCATAATGTATTCATAAAACTATTCATGAATACATGACTTTTGAAATGTATTCGAATACAAATACAAATACTTTTATTCTAAAAAATCCACGAATACACAGGGATCATCCTAGGCCCAGGAAGCAGAGAGAAGTGACTTCTCCCTCCAGCACTAACAGGGCGAAATGAGGGACAAGAGGGCGAAGTAGGGCTCGAGAAAAATGACTAAAGTATGGAAATTGTCGAGCCGAATTTTCGGTAATTTCCGTAAATACCGTTGTTTATTTGCAATTTAGAAATACAGTGTGCGGGTGTGATATCGTTGCGAATTAATTTACATACCAATGTTGCAGTTGCACTTGCTGAATGATTATGCACATTAGTATCTCGATAATAGCAGCAAATAATCAGACATCAGATACTTCATCTACTTTCATTTTCTCAATGTCCTACTCACTTAGTCACTGAAGGGCACTAAAGGGAAACAACCGATTTAATCTCACCTGGAGGTTATGAGTCACGTTGTGCAGTCGGGTCTGTGCGACCGTGATATGCCGGCAAGTTGCTGCAGGTGCAATGGGGCTGGTTTTTTTTGTGTTTTTTTTTCATCTATCATACCCTATATTCCCTTTTTTCTAGTTCCCATCTTTCGTTTTACGCATTTTCTGTCTGTTTGATCATTTTGAGTCAGCGCCTGATCACGGTTGGTAATCCTCTTAACCCATTTAGTACCAGAAACCCCAAAACGGGTACCCTGGCAAACAGTGCAGGCCCAGATCAGACGCTGCAGAATGCGGTGTCTGATCAGGGCCTCCACTGTTTGCTAAAAGTTCAGTTATTAACTTATTTTCCAAATAAATTTTCATGAAAACATAACCTGACACCCATAAATTTTGAATTGAACTCCTGCAATATACAAGGATAAAGATTCCATTTGGTACAAAAAGGGTTAAAGTCGCATCTCTATCTATCTTATATTGATATGTAAAATGAGACGCACGTTTTTCATGCGTCAATCATATTGCCAAGATCAAAAAGACTGATCGTCTCATGCTGCGCGGACAAGTATGATTACTCAAAGTCTAAGTGGCCATGAAATAAGATCAAAGATGCCGATCTGGACTAACCCAATTCACCTATTTACATAACTGATCTGACAACTTGTGCTCAACGCTACAGGTGGTCAGTTTCTGACTCGAGCAATTAACACTTGGAGTTGGATTATTAATTATCGGATTATCAATAGGTGTCTTTGTTATCAACTTTGTGCCTTTATCGATGGATATTACTTCGCATTTGAGAAGCAGATCCTGGAGATGAAGAAAAAAAATAAAATAAAAAAGTCGAAAAAAAAACAGGGCGAAGTCAACTTCTCTTTTCCAGGCTGGTTAGGCGAAGTTCTTGAGCTTCGGGCGAAGAAGTCGCCCGAATCGCCCCCTCGGCTGATCCCTGATACAGAATACTTCACGAATACTCAGAAAATGTATTCAAATAGTATTCGAATAAGAATACAGAATACAATTACCCCAGGTCTGTCTCAAAGGCTAGGTGCTTGTTAATATGACTAATGTATGCTCAATGAACAGATAAAAATGAACTGCGCGTGTTGTTCTTCTGCCTTACGAAGTTAAACAAAAAAGGTTTTAAGCGAGTCTCACGCCTGATTACACTCTTCTGGAGTCCATGTCTGTTGATCTGAACATTGATATTTGCCATCTTGTCTATGGACTAATGATTTTGGATTAACGCTTTGGTACTACGACCTAAACTACTTAATAGAAGGGAGATTCAAGGATGGACCGAGTATTGCCTCCACTCTTAGCAAGAACTTCGCGGTTTCTTTTACGCCAGGTAAAGAGGTCCTCATATGGGAGTCCTGTACTACATGTAGGTCAATTAGATCAGTGGATGTAAAAAGGAAACAGCTCAACGAAGCCGAGGAAAAGTTCCGAAAAATTCGCAAGCCTGTTTCCTATATTGCCACAAAATTACAAACAACGCCAAGCAGACGGGAACATCTTTCGAAAAAAAAACTACGTGTTCTATCCTCGCGCATCATGAGTAAAAGGTTTCCTTTACTTCAGGTTAAGTATTTGATTAATAAACCAAAACACTTGACCAAGAGAACAAAGAATATGTATTCATTTTAATCTTAATAAAACAGAAAGTGAATGTCATTTTAACACTGTATCCTGTATGAAAAAAAGCCAATGTTATTTTGAAACCATTGACATTCCTAGTGGCTGTTGTGGCTGAGTCCCAATCTATACCGTACAGCCTTTGAACGCCTCTGTACTTTTGGCATCTACCACATAGGAGGGAAGACTATTCTACGGAGGAATAGTTCTATGGAAGAAGGAATTCTTCAGGCCATCACTCTAGGCCTGGTACCTACGATATTGACAGTTGTTTAATTTTGATGCCCTTGTTTGAGTTGAACAAGTCACATAGGTCAGGTAGTTATCTTTATTAAGAGACACTGTAGAAAGGTGAAAGCTGTGGGTTGGGCTAGGAGTTTAAAGAGGACAGCTCATGACCGGTCTCCAGCGATGGCCATTCCAACTCATCAAGCATATCTCCCACACTACTTTTGTTCCGTCATCGCTGGCAGGTCCATTGAACAACCGTCCACCGGTCATTCTATACCTATTGTATCTGAGTTTTGACATGGAGGTGCCAAACAGGTTATGCATACTCAAGTTGAGGTCGAACCAATGTTTGGATGCAACATCCCTTGTCTGCCTTGAAGCAAAAGCCAAATTACATTTTAGAAATCATAATGTCTCAGTTGCTTTGGATGTAATATCAGAAACGTACTGACCCCAATCGAGATCGTCAGTGATGATGAGACCAAGGTATTTAGCGGATTGAACCTGCTCGCATGTACCCGGTATGCTGGTGTAATGAGTAGCCAAATTTAAGTATCATGACACCCTCTTTGAGTGACATCTGGCCACACTGAACTTCATCTGCCAATCGGCCTCCCAAAGTGCTGGGCTTTTCAGGTCATCTTGTAAGATAAGGCACTCAGAAAGAGTATATATATTACTGTACAAAACAATTATCAGCAAATAAACGAACAGATTATCTTATTTTATCCGAATACAAAATAAAAGGACCGGTCTGAGTACCGAGCCTTGGGGGAGACCAGATAGAAGAGGGATTGAATCAGACGCTTTGCCACCCAAGTACAACTTGTTGTGAGCGCCTAGAGGGTCATGAGCCAAACTATCTGAGTGTAGATCCTCTTATCCCATAGTAATCCAATTTATACAAACAGCCTCCTGTGAGGTACATGAACCATGTCAAAGGCATTGGCGAAATCCATGATATAAATTAACAAATGGTCTTGTCATAGTCGGTTGGTAACACCACAAATGTGTCATTTCCTTGAAGTACACGGTCAATTATCTCCCGCTGTTCTTTTATGGCGAGGTTGAAATTTTTCTCCTCCAAAATGGAGCGTGATAGCTCATTGGTTAGTGCACTTGCCTCTGGTGCTAGAGGTCCCGGGTTCGATCCCCGCCAGCGGCGATAAAATTTCGGTGTCCGAACACGCTCCTTTGGCATCATTTGCAGGGATGAATGTCATAAAGTGCACCGTCCTTCGGATCGGGAAGTTAATTGGAGGCCCCCCTGTGCACTGTGCAGGTTAAATAACCCTACCGTAGTTACATGATTATTGTGTAGGCTTTCATCCTGCAAAACCTGTAGTGTATGTAATGTACACCTGCGAGTAATGGCAAAATGTGACCGATCGCAGTATCAGTAGAAAGAAAGAAAGAAAATTCGTCCTCCAACAACATCTTTTATCCGGATAATATATCGGTGGTAAAATTTTATGTTTACACCAACATGACGTCACATATTTACATACACAAAAGGTCAAACCAAACAAAATGGTGTCTTGATGAGTTTTTTTATGGCTCGACAGAAATCTTGGTCAGAAATACTGCCTTCAAACGTCAGTAAACTTGTTTCGGCGATTCAGGGATGATAATAAATGTTTTATCAATCGATCACTTATCATGGGCTTTCATGTTATCGCAAAATCAGTTCAGAAATCACTGGAAACTCTGCCTTGCTGCTTAAAAATCCAGTATTGGAGTTTTCACTATGGGTGTTCCTCTGACGTTAAAGCCGCCAAATCAGAAAATAAAAAAGGCTTCTTCATATAGTAGTGTGACCCAGATGCTTAATACCCTGGAATGGAGATCATTGGAACAGAGGCGGGCAGATGCTCGCCTCCTATTGTTCTACAAGATAGTATATAGTCTTGTCGAGATTCCGCTCCCTACATACATCCGACATCCAATCAGAACTACTAAAAACATGCATACTATGCACTATATTCAAATCCCTACTACTGCCAGTTACTATAAATACAGTTTCTTCCCCTTGGCTGTGGTACAATGGAATCACCTTCCTCCTCATGCTGTTGTGTGCTCCGATCTGGATTCTTTCAGATCGACCATATGCACCCTCCATCACCCAATGCCATGAACCGTGAAACATTGTTTTTATCTGCTTTTAATCTCTACTTTACTAACACTGTTTTTACTTTCAATTCTCCTAAAATCTAATACTTTTTCTTCTATCACACTTTTCTTTTTCTGACGCGCGCAGCTGCACATAATCCTCGCGAGAGGGTGCTGCAGGATATATAGATAGATAGATAGAACGTCAGAGAAGGCTCGGATTAAGGATTGTGTAGCTAAGTTTACATCTTTGGTTAGAGCTAGGGACTAACTTCCCATATCACAGGTCCTGGTGTATGAATGTCATTTGACGTGTCACCAGTAACAATTCTGATTCAGACGTGTCACCAGTAACAATTCTGATTCAGAGCTATCGGGGGACAGTCACTGAATGCTTTCCAAACTTTGGAGGCCCATTAGAATTTAACTGTTACTTTAAGAAAAAACAGAAGTCACTGCCTATAAGCCTATATGCATGATGCAAGTGACGAATGACCTTTCAAATTTCAGTTTGTCATGATTTTTGACTCGCACCCGTATAAAATGAGTTTGCCAGTCCATAGGCAGCAGCTCCAGCGGCTGCCAACACGCCGATTCCAATACCACCGCCTTTCCCCACTTTCTTCATTCTATTAGCCATGTCTTGAGCCTTTTTAGGGTCCATTTTAGTTTAATTTTGACTTTCGTGACAGAAAGTAAGCCGGTGTACATGTGATCAAAATGCGCATGTGCAACTTTTTCGCTCCTTGTTTGTCAGGCGCTTGGGAAGGGACTATTCGCACTATGTTCGTTTGACCGAAACCGAAACGGTGCGTAAATTTATCGGAACGGACCTAATTACCGGAACGGACCTATTTTTTTTTCCCCTCATTTTATGCATTTTCATTATTACTTTTATTTTTTTTCACCTGCATATGAGTTGGTCATTAAATAAATACCATTTATGAAAGTCCCTTGATTACCTTGTGCAACATTATGATACTTAAACATTGTTACATTGCAGTATGACCAATGTGATAGGCCTACAGAATTGCTTTGGATAATTTCAGATGAGATTAATCAAATTTATATCATTGTAAAATCTAAAAATATTGTTTTTTTTGTGGTATTCATTACATGCACTTGGTAACGGGAAGGTATAATTTGAGGACTTTTACTGGAGGACCAGAGGACTGAGGACCAAGTCCTCTAGGGACCAGGGGTATAATTTGAGGACCAAATTCAGGAGGATCAGTGCTTTAATCAGCCTTATAATGGCTATGATAATTGAAGATAATTACTGTTTATTGAAAATGACACCTACTGGTATGGTATATCATCTTATGGGCATATATACAGAAAAAAGGAAAAAATAAAAGGAAAAACATGTTATTATGCTCAGGAAATGTTTCACCATAGAATTTTATGAAATATGTTTTTGGCATCTTGTTACTCTGACAAAAATGTTTAGTTAAAATTAGAATTTCTCTACTTTCTATATACTTGATATAATCAATCTGTTATTTTATTTTTAATTCCCAAACTGCATGGTGAACAGTGAAGATCATGATCAGATGGCTTATCTGGAGCTACACTGTTTGCAAATGTAGAGATTGTCTTGTTCAGCTGGATAAGTGGAAAATAAATAAATAAATAAATTAAAGGAAACATGCGATAAAGAAATTCTTCACCATATAAACAAATGAAATAAATTTTAGGCATTGTGTTACTTTTTTAAAAAAAAGTATGTTCAATTCTAGTGGAAATTTCTCTTCTAGGAAACAACAACAAAAAAAAAATAAAAAAAAATAAATAAATAAATAAAAAAAAAACAGTTATTTATTTATTTTTTTTTTTTATTTATTTTTTTTTTTTTTTGTAGAACAATTTGGCCAAATTATTTTTTCCTAGTGATTTTATCTATTCCTATTCTATCAGTCATTTTAATACTTACTGGTAATGGCATTTTTTTTTTTTTTTTTCATTTTTTAAGACTCCCAAGTATTACATTCAGAGCTATGTATGGGGAGAAAAACTTTTAATCTTGTATCTTAAGCACCAAGCATATTTTAAATCTTGTATCTTAAGCACCAAGCATTACCTCATAGCAGATGGCATTCAAAATGTTTTCTTTTGTTTGTTTTCAGAGAATAACATTTCCATAGGACTCATATATGAAAAATGCTAATCAAGACTTTCTTTGAAAAAAAAAGGCTTGAGGTGGAGTAAGTTAATTGTATCAATTCCTGATCTTTGTTTTACTTCTACTTTGATATTGTAATGGTTGTGATTGGCAGTTTAATGGTTATTTGTAGGTGGGGCTTATCCTATTGTAGGTGGGGCAAAGTTACATATTATAACCAATGACTGTAAGCCTATGATTAGGTTGAGATTTTGCAAATAATTGAAAGTCCTCATTTTTGAAATGTGTTATCAGATCTTTCAGAAGCATTTCTTATTATTTTGATTGTTAATTAGGGCCTAATTTATTATTAATTTTCTTAAGTTGAGCTGAAAAGTGAAAAAAAAACCTTGACCTACCATTGCAGAACTCACACAAAATGGCCATATGGCCATCCAAAATAAAAAGACACAAGTGATACACACAGTAAGTAACAAACAACACCATAAATAAACCGCCAAGAAGAACCGCATTGGAACGGTCAGTGGAAAGATTTCCCCTGGGGGGCTTAAATCAATTTTACGTGGCCACAATCCTCGCCCTTACTTCCGTCGCGATTTAGACAAATAATTTGTTCAGTCCGCATGAAGGCCTCCTAACTCATCAGTGCAACATCTCCGTGAACACAAAAAATCGAAGAACCACAGAGGTGAGACAACGGTGAGGACTCGACAGCAAGGAACCACTGAAATGCTGGAGCAAAAGAAAACCAACAGTTAGACTCCGATGGGCTCGACCGGAGACAGAGCATCAGGCACCAACCAACATTACCTTGAATTAGATCTCTCTAATTCTCAATAAGCCTTTACGTTGGAGCCGTAATAGAATCTGAGGCCTGACCCACCGGCGTGCAATTAAAGAGGGAAGCAAAGTTGCCAACCGTGATTGGGTTAACTACCATGCATGCAGTCTGTCGTATAACATTCGTGTTGTACCCAATCTTTTTATATCGAAGAATGATTTTACGAAATTGGGTGCTGAAGTCATTGCGGTTATATATTTTTCTGAATTTATATACTAAGTCAGCATAAAATTCGGGTTCCGATAGACCTTGTTGCAGAATATAAGTCCAATAAGTCCAATATTGAATTTTGAAATTAAATCAGAATGGCGTCTATAAAATTTTGGAAAGGCTTTGCGTAGTTTATAGTACCGATAATCGTGATTAAAGAGTTTAGCCTTTAATAATTTATTACGAGTGTTGAAGTCAGTTACATGACTACACACTCTAGCAGCGAGACACAAGACTGGAAGATAGTCGTTTTCTCTGACGCATATTTGTGCAACATCAACTACGGAACAGGCAGTACAGGAGGACATATTGTTTGGTTGGTAGATTGCCATGGAAAATGTTGCCCACTGTTTTGGCATGCAGGTAAAATAAAGAGGGTTGTAAGGTCCACTATTGTAGCAGAAACACTGAGTTTACAAGAAGGACTTGAGTGCGGCTTTTATTACAGAAAAATGATTGAGAACATTTTGGGCATACCTGACAAAACAATACCTATTATTGCATACGTAGATAATAAGAGCGTAATAGAGGCTGTATATTCAACCAAGCTGGTGGATGACAAGCGTCTTCGGGTAGACATAGTCTCTGGCAAGAAATGACATTTATGAAATTAAGTGGTGTCCTAGAAAAATCCACTTGGCTGACTGTCTGATAAATCGAGGAGCAGCAGGATACAACCTACTTCAAGTGCTGAAAGAAGGGAGATTGCCAGAGGGCTTTATTTAATCAGATTTAAAGACTTGGAGTATTGCTTCAGTTTTACATATGTGTTTCTTCTTTCTTAAATTTTATTTTGCTATATAACTGTCACTTATCATTGCTTAATATCAATATTTAACATTTCTGTTTCATGATCTTTTAATTTTTTTTTTCACTTTGGCAATTTTTGATGAACTCGGAAACAAAAACAAAAACAGAAAAGTATAATTAATATTAATTTCATATAATTTGTATAATTTGATTTTTGTGTTCACGGAGATGTTGCACTGATGAGTTAGGAGGCCTTCATGCGGACTGAACAAATTATTTGTCTTAATCGCGACGGAAGTAGGGGCGAGGATTGTGGCCAACACAAAATCGATTTGGGCCCCACGGTGGAATTCGTTTCCGCTGACCGTTCCGGGGCAGTTTTTCTGTCGCGGTTTATTTTTGTTATGATTTGTCTTTGGTTGTTTGTGTCGCTAGTGATGTTTTGTTTCGGATGGCCTTTGGCCGTTTTGTGGGCGGGTGGCTGTCCTTTTTTTGCTTTCCGCTTTTGGTGTTTCCGTTGGGGTCTGTTGCTTCGTGTTTGTGTTTCTTTCCCTTTGGTGTCTCTGATGGGAGCTGTGGGTTGATTGTATTGATTCCTGATCATTGCCTCTACTTCTATCTTCATTGGGAGTGAACAAATTAGTTGTCTAAATCAGGACTGAAATAAGGACGAGGATTGTGGCCACGTAAAATCGATTTATGTCCACCAGTGGAATTCGTTTCAATGACCGTTCCAAAGCGGTTCTTATGTTGCGGATTATTTGTGTTATTTTTTGTCTATGTTATTATTTTGTTTTGAATAGCAAAGTAGAAGTAAAACAAAGATCAGGAATTGATACAATTAACTTACTCCATCCATAAAAGACATCAAAGGGAAAGAAATACAAACATTAAGCGACCAGACCATAATGGAAACCTAAACAAAGGAAGGCCATATGGACAGTTACTTTCCCACAAAATGGCCATATGGCCATCCAAAATTAAAAGACACAAGTGATACACACAGTAAGTAACAAACAACAACATAAATAAATCGCCACAGAAGAGCCGCCTTGGAACGGTCAGTGGAAGATTTCCACTGGGGGGCTTAAATCGATTTTACGTGGCCACAATCCTCGCCCTTACTTCCGTCGCGATTTAGACAAATAATTTGTTCAGTCCGCATGAAGGCCTCCTAACTCATCAGTGCAACATCTCCGTGAACACAGAAATCAAAGAACCACAGAGGTGAGACAAATCGGCCATTTGTGAGAAAGTAACCGTCCTTTTGGCTTTCCGCTATTGATGTTTCCATTAGGGTGTAGTTTTTCCATGTTTGTGCTTCTTTCCCTTTGGTGTCTCTGATGGAAGCTGTGGGTTAATTGTATCGATTCCGGATCATTGCCTTCACTTCTATTTTGAAATTTTTCAATTTATTCATTAAGGACCACTCCGCTTGGGTCCCAGATGCAACTACCGTATTCCAAGATTTGGCGAACAAGTCCCCTTTATGCTGTCTCTTTCACATCCTGAGGACACTGGTGAAGATTTCGCCTCATGAAACCAAGTGTTTTATTCTATGGTCAAATGTGACCGACGCAGTATCAGTAGAAAGAAAGAAAGAAGCCTCATTATTTATTCTCTTCCTAATTATCTGCATAATATTGCATTTAACGGGTTGAAATCTCATGCCCCATTATCCTAATATAGCTTTATCCTTCTGAAGTTTCATTGAGTCCTCAGTAACTCTGATTTCCCGGTAGCAAACACAGTCCTCTGCGAACAGTCTTATTTCCGAGTTATTACGCAGACACTACTTGTGAAAGATTATATTTGTGAGTTATCTCGGCCAGTAGAAGGCTTTGAAATGAAATGAAAACGAGTCAATGTCAGTGGAAATATCATTGGAAGATGTACAGGAAGATTAGCAGCGGACCAAAAAACAGTTCCCTGGGGGATCCCAGATAGAAATGACGCCCATACTGAAGATTCACCATTAACAACAACACCGTGGCTGTTTTCTGTAGCGAAGGAAGGAATCTATCCATTTGAGGAGGCCTTCATGCGGACTGAACAAATTATTTGTCTAAATCGCGACGGAAGTAAGGGCGAGGTTTGTGGCCACGTAAAATCGATTTAAGCCCCCCAGTGGAAATCTTCCACTGACCGTTCCAAGGCGGCTCTTCTGTGGCGATTTATTTATGTTGTTGTTTGTTACTTACTGTGTGTATCACTTGTGTCTTTTGGTTTCGGATGGCCATATGGCCATTTTGTGGGAAAGTAACTGTCCTTATGGCCTTCCTTTGTTTAGGTTTCCATTATGGTCTGGTCGCTTAATGTTTGTATTTCTTTCCCTTTGGTGTCTTTTATGGGTGGAGTAAGTTAATTGTATCAATTCCTGATCTTTGTTTTACTTCTACTTCCCTCCATTTGGATTTAAGTAGTCCATGAGTAGGGGTGTCAAAAACCTTCTCGAAGTCCAGAATAAATATGCCCACCTGCCCATAAGATTTTTTAATAGCAACCAGAATGGGGGAATGTAAAAAAAAGGTCCTTTCCGGTTATTGGGTCCGTTCCGGTTAGTTAACGCACCCCGATCGGGAAGGACCGACTGAAGGGCATGTATAATATGCGAAATCAAGTTGATTTCGCGAAATCAGCCCGATTTAGCGAAATCAACTCATAAAATCAACATTTTTAAAAACAGGCAAAAAATTGTTATTGCATATTATATAGAATGTTATTATACATTTATGAGCCAAGTTTCATGAGAAAATTTGAATATTTAGTATGTATTTGATCGGAAATCCTATTCTGCCACTTGATTTCGCAGGTAATCACGGTCGGGTATAAAAGCCAAGGCCACGCCGGGCCGGGCCGAGCCGCCGAGCCAAAAATGCCGATCCAAAGATTTTATATTCCGTCTCTTGTCACAATGAAGATATATATTGTAGTCAGTTTGGCATAAAATTATTATGAATAACATATTTGATAACTGCACGAAGATTCATCTCTCTATCTTGTTTTATTTTCTTGTAATAACTATTTTTCCGAAATCGAGGGGTATAAAAGCCAAGGCCGGGAAAATTAGAAATATTTCTTAATTTCTTACGATTTTATCGGTTAAAGAAATTCTTTTTGCCCTGATGATATTTAAATTTGATTATTTTTATCATGTGTACATAAAAATAATGATAAACATATCAAAATCACCTTAAATGATCAAATTTCTTATTTTCTAATGGTTTCTGTTTTTTGATTAACTTTACTAATGGAAACGACCGAAATGTACCGAAAAGGAAAAAATATTGTTACTACTAGCTGGAATTTTAGAAATATAAAAATTGATTGTTATATTTGTTAACATGTGTATGTATATTGAAATGATAACGAAAAACATTTGTTATTTTGTATTTTACTTTAATTCCAGCCAGCAGTTAACAAAATAGAAGTAAAACAAAGATCAGGAATTGATACAATTAACTTACTCCACCCATAAAAGACACCAAAGGGAAAGAAATACAAACATTAAGCGACCAGACAATAATGGAAACCTAAACAAAGGAAGGCCATAAGGACAGTTACTTTCCCACAAAATGGCCATATGGCCATCCAAAATAAAAGACACAAGTGATACACACAGTAAGTAACAAACAACAACATAAATAAATCGCCACAGAAGAGCCGCCTTGGAACGGTCAGTGGAAGATTTCCACTGGGGGGCTTAAATCGATTTTACGTGGCCACAATCCTCGCCCTTACTTCCGTCGCGATTTAGACAAATAATTTGTTCAGTCCGCATGAAGGCCTCCTAACTCATCAGTGCAACATCTCCGTGAACACAAAAATCAAAGAACCACAGAGGTGAGACAACGGTGAGGACTCGACAGCAAGAAACCACTGAAATGCTGGAGCAAAAGAAAACCAACAGTTAGACCCCGATGGGCCCGACCTTTCGATCCTTTTCGGTCGGTTTCTTTAATTAAGTCAATCTAAAAATATAAACAATTAGAAAATAAGACAGTTGATAATTTAAGGTAGTCTTATTTGTTATTTAACATTTTTCTATGCACAAATGATGACAATAATCAAATTCAAATATTTTCAGGACAAAAAGATGTACTTTAACCTGTAAATTTGCAAGAAATTAAGAAATATTATCATTTTTCCAGGCCTTGGCTTTTATACCCCTCGATTTCGGAAAAACGGTTATTGCAAGAAAATTAAACAATGTAGAGAGATAAACCTTCGTGTAATTATCAAATATGTTATTTATAATAAATTGATACCCAACTGACTACAATATATATCTTAATTGTAACAAGAGACGAAATATAAAATCTTCGGATCGGCATTTTTGGCTCGGCGGCTCGACCCGGCCCGGCCCGGCGCGGCCTTGGCTTTTATACCCGACCGGTAATCACATGTGCGAAATCAACTCATTTAAGCGAAATCAATGTATAAAATAAATATTTCCCAAAACTGAATAAAACATATTTGTGCATATTATTAATAATGTTGTTAAACATTTATGAGGCAAGTTTCATGATGAAATTTGAATGTTTAGTAAGTTTTTTGGGAGGAAAATCATTCTGCCACTTGATTTCGCTGGAAATCACATTTGCGAAATCAATTAATTTATGCGAAATCAATGTACAAAATAAATATTTCCCAAAATTGAATAAAAATGCATATTGTTAAGAAAGTTGATAAACATTTTAGGTCCAAATTTAACGAGAAAAAAATAAATATTTATTAGGAAAATATATTCTGTCACTTGATTTCGCTGATAAGCACATGTTCGAAATCAACTCCGAAATCAATGTGTAACAGCATTTGTTTTCCAAAAAAATATTAAAAACTCATTTTGCCTATTATTAAGAATGCTGGCAGTAAACATTTATGATCTAAGTTTCATCTGAAAATATTATGGTCTGGAATAAAAGACGCATATCAAAATATTGCTAATTGATTAGTCAAACGAAATAAAATAGCAGGTGAAATCAACAGACTTACTCCAATACTTGTTATCTGCTTTTTTTTCATCATCATCATCATCATCATCAGCAGCAGCAGCAGCAGCGTTGTCGTCCATGTCGTCGACCTTCTCCTCCTTTAGCAAACTGATCAGACGCCGCATTCTGCATTCTGTTGCGTCTGATCTGGGACTGTACTGTTTGCCACGGTACCCCTTTAGAGATGTCAGATTGTATTTTCATCAAAATTTAATTGGAAAATGACTGAACTTTTAGCAAACAATATAGGCCCTGATCAGACGCCGCAGAATGCGGCGTCTGATCTGGGCCTGCACTGTTTGCCACGGTACCCCTTTCGGGCTTTCTGATACTAAATTGGTTAATTGATTGTATTTTCATCAAAATTTAATTGGAAAATGACTGAACTTTTAGCAAACAATGTAGGCCCTGATTTGACGCCGCATTCTGGGCCGGCACTGTTTGCCACGGTACCCCTTTCGGGCTTTCTGATACTAAATTGATTGTATTTTCATCAAAATTTAATTGGAAAATGACTGAACTTTAAGCAAACAATGTAGGCCCTGATCAGACGCCGCATTCTGCGGCGTCTGATCTGGGCATGCACTGTTTGACACGGTACCCCTTTCGGGGTTTCTGATACTGCATAATTGGGAGTATTATGTTCTGATACAGTATAATTGGGATTATAGTAGTCGCAGATAAGATTGACTAGGCGGAGCTATCGTTTGTGTCTGTCTCAGGAATATTCCATTAACAAAAAGGTAAACCAAGTGACCAAATTGTGTGAATTCAACTGTAACACAAGCATAGCTGTGGTGTATATGACCATTTCGTCCGCTTGTAGAAAGCGTACGAAAGGCACTCTACCGAATCATCTGATGGACTCAGCGAATTTGACATATATTGACAACACTTGAATAGCTCCGCTTAGTCAATCTTATCTGCGACTACTATATCATTCCTTCATTTTGCTATTAAGACAATCATAATTAAATTTTAAAGACATCTTTCTGTACTTCACACAACAGGTAAAGAGATTAACGAACACTCGCCAAGTAATTTAATCAAACTGCGGTTTACTGACTTTCACACGTTATTACCTGTGATTGTGTGAATAACAAACACACTGTTTATTCACTCCTGTCTATCTGTCCATCTATCTATCTAGCCGTCCGTCTATTCGTCAGTCAGTCAGTTCGTCCGTCTGTCTGTCCGACGATGCACCCGTCAAATTAGTGCTTATTTAATGCATTGTTTTATTAGAAATAATAATAATAATAATAACAGCAATTTGATAACGCATCCGTGATAAATAACACGGAAATACGCAGATTCAATTATATTGAACATTTTGCCACCTTACAAATGAAAATTTTCTGGCGAAAAATTCCGATATTCTTCATATTTGTGCTCTAAACATAGATTGTGGGTATAGTAGTCGCAGATAAGATTGACTAGGCGGAGCTATTTAGGTGTTGTCAATATATGTCAAATTTGCTGAGTCCAACACAAGATTCGGTAGAGTGCCTTTCGTACGCTTTCTACAAGCGGACAAAATGGTCATATACGCCCCAGCTATGCTTGTGTTACAGTTGAATTCACACAATCGGGTGACTTGGTTTACCTTTTTGTTAATGGCATATTCCTAAGGCAGGTACAAATGATAGCTCCGCCTAGTCAATCTTATCTGCGACTACTATATTCCTTCTGACTGGACCAGTGAGGCCGTTCTAACGAGTCGGCATATTCTATGTTTTGAGCAAAAACTAGAAAAATAATTTACAGCCCTGTAAGCCCCAGTTTTTCTGTATACAAATGGGGTTTGAGGGGATCGAAATTATACAGGCGTGTTTGGTGATGTATCGCCCGGTCTTTCTAATGATATTTCCTTTATCTCTGCTTCTTGTTTGTTTTGGTGATATAACGCCCGAAACAAAAGCTAGAACTCAACATCAATATTTTCTCATAAAACGGTGGCTCATAAATATAGAACAACATTCTTAACCTTTTTTTTATCAAATGGAATCTTCCTCAAAATTTAGGGGTGTCAGGCTGTGTTTTCTTCTATTTTTTTTTTTTTTTTTTTTTTTGCAAACAGTGTAGGCCTGATCAGGCGCCGCGTTCTGCTGCGGCGTCTGATCTGGACCTGCACTGTTTGCCAACTACCACCATTAGGGGTTTCCGGTACTGAATGGGTTAACATGTATAAAAAACGTTTTAGTTGGTTTTGGGGGGAAAAAAAGGTTACTTTATTATACATTGATTTCGCACATGAGACTGCAAGAGAATTCATGTGGTAGAATACATTTTCCTATCAAAAACCTACTAAATGATCAAATTTCATCATGAAACTTGGCTCACAAATGATTAACAATATTTTTAATAATATGCACACATATGTTTTAATCAGTTTTGGAAAAAAAAAGGTATTTTATACATTGATTTCGCTAAAATGAGTTGATCTCGCACATGCGATTGCCAGCGAAATCAAGTGGCAGAATAGATTTTCCTCTCAAAAACATACTAAATATTCAAATTTCACCATGAAACTTGGCTCATAAATGATTAACAATATGCACCGATATGTTTTATTCAGTTTTGGGAAAATGGTATTTTATACATTGATTTCGCTAAAATGAGTTGATTTCGCACATGTGATTACCAGCGAAATCAAGTGGCAGAATAGAATTTCCGATCAAATACATACTAAATATTCAAATTTTCTCATGAAACTTGGCTCATAAATGTATAATAACATTCTAGATAATATACAATAACATTTTTTTGCCTGTTTTTAAAAATGTTGATTTTATGAGTTGATTTCGCTAAATCGGGCTGATTTCGCGACTGAATGCACGACTAAAAAATTAATAGCTAAAATAAGCGGTCTCACTATAAAGTGACAAGAAGCGTCAAGAAGCGACAAGAACGTTTTTAAACATTTTTTTTTTATACATCTAAGGCAGATTTGCTCTTTTATAACATTCTCAATGCTTCCTGGTATATTTTTGTCAACACAAGTTCATTAGATGCCCTTAAAGTTTGCTCCGAACAACTGTGCAATCCCGACTCTGAAAAGCTTAGACAAGTATTGAGCGACAAGAAAGCGTCAAGAACATATTTTAACACTTGTATTCAACCTTTCTGGTAATAAGACAAGACTAGACATTGGCAAACTTAAATGTGTAATTTTGTGTTCATACAAGCTCCTTTAAAAGCCTATAAATGCTTATCAGATCCATACTAAGGGCCTGTCGTCTAGCTTTATCGACTGATGAAAAAGCGTCATGAAGGGATTTTAACTTTTGTTTCGCTAGATACTAGCCTACTTGTGATAGATTTCATCAGATATTTATATATATACATTTAAGCATTCATATAGAGAGAAACAAAGATTTACGAATAATTCTTTTTTTATTTTTTTTAAGGCTTTATTATGCAAAAACAGTGCCGGTCAAGTATCTGGAAATAAGAAAGCGTCAAGAAAAAAAGTGACGATTTCCACACGAAATTTTTCTGGATTTCTGACATATGCAAAGATCCACATATCATTATGGGTTCAATTTGCTCATTTATAATACTTCTCTGGCAAATAAAATACACTTCGGACCCTTATAGTTTAAGGAAAAGTTCCACCTTCTGCCGGTTGTTCGCTTACCAGGAAAAAGCGACAAGAAAATATATCACGGCCCAAATCGTTAATTACTTTCACTCAGTTTGAGTAATTTAAGTTGAATTACTCAATGGCTTGCGGGCTATGAAACTGATAAAATCAATAAGCGTGTATTCCTTCATAGCACCGCCAATTTCTTTCTTTTCCTTCCTTTATTTTCATTTTCTTTATTTCTTTCTTTCGTTCTTTCTTTCCTCTCTTTTTTCTCTTTCTTATATAGTAACAAATAATTGCACTTATTTGAGATATTTCATTTTTTTCCTAAAAAAAGATTTGTTGAGGGTTTTGTTTGTTTGTTTGATTTGAGGTTTAACGTCCCCGTCAACACTATATAGGTCATTTTGGAGACGTTGCTTCCAATTTTGTGAGATTTTTACCGACATTGAGTTGAAATGACATATCAAGCCCTGTCGCCCAATGAAATCCGTAGGGTTTATAAGCATTGACGGATCGACTCGCAGCGCTTTGCCTGGGGCAGGCTTAGCTCTGCCTGAAAGCATCATGCAGCCCATTTATTTCTTCAAGCCCCAATGGGCGGGGGCCGGAATTGTTGAGGGTACGTATTAGAATCCTGTGGGAGTAATTAAGTTGTAATGAGACCCCTTACATGTTTTCTATCTTTTTCATGTGGACACCCGTTAGAATCCTTGGTAAGACGATTATGACTACCCACGAGATATTTCTTTATTTTGTTCTTATTTCTTTCTTTTTCTATCCTACAAAGGAACCGGATAAGAATAACAGCATTTATCGGTGATTTTTTCGAATTAAAAAACAAATGTTATGGGTACTTGTAAGACTCCTTATCAAACATACTTTTCCTCAAACTCAGCAGCAATAAAACACACCTATATAATTTTGCCCCCCTTAAACCCCACTTTTATATTTTAAAAGGCATAGGTTGTGGGTACACATTAGAACCGCCTCGACGAGGCGGTTCTAACGTGTGCCCACAATCTTTGTTATAAGTTATAAGAAAAAAACGCATTATTCATTAGAAAATGATCCATTTTCCGAGGTTAAACTTTCTTTATGTTTAGATAGACGTGTGTTCGTAATATTTCGTGTATAATTATTCTTCACGTTTGTGGGCTCTTATTTTTTCGGTCTCTTTCTTCTTTTCTTTCTTTCTTTCTTTAACAGCCTCATTGATGCGGTTATAACGAGTACCCACAACCTTGTATTGGAAGAGAGAGAGAGAGAGAGAGAGAGAGAGAGAGAGAGAGAGAGACGTCATGAAGTTGTTTCGACGTTGATACGACACTGCACACACGAGTCCATGTAATGGATATTCATTAATCCAACTTATTTTTTTCTCCCCAGAACCATAGTTTGTGGGTACTCATTAGCACAGTCTCGCGAGACCTTCAAACGAGCACACTTAATCTTTAATTTTTGGTCGCCCCGCAAAAGTTTCTTGTCCCTTTTTTCAGTACTCGCCTCGTCTCGTTATTTCTTCTTGTCGCTTTTTCATGTCACTTACCGTAAACCACGACAACAAGTCCGTGTAATGGATATTCATTAATCCAACTATTTTTTTTTCTCCCCAGAACTATAGTTTGTGGGTACTCATTAGCACACTCTCGCGGAGACCGTTCAAACGAACACACACACACACTCTATCTTATCCATCTTTAATTTTCGCTCGCCCCGCAAAATTTTCTTGTCGCTTTTTTCAGAACTCGGCCCGTCCCGTTATTTCTTCTTGTCGCTTTCTCATGTCACTTTACATAAACCACGTCAACAAGTCCATGTAATGGATACACATAAAATCCAACATTTTTTTTTTTCTCCAAAGAACCATAGTTTGTGGGCACTCATAAGAACCGCATCACGGAGGCCGTTCTAACGAGGACCGACAATCTATCGTATTCATGTTTAATTTTGGTTGCTATGCAAAATTTTCTTGTCGCTTTTTTCAGTACTCACATCAACCCATTATTTCTTCTTGTCGCTTTTTCAGCTGATAGGGTAATTGGTCGGTTTGACTATTTTCTTACCGACTGATTGTCTTTTTCGCATTCTTCTGCCTGAAAGGCATAATTAAATTTATTCCATTGGGTTCCTCTTTGTGTAGCCCCGTAAGTTCTTGTCGCCTTTTGAGGACTCATATAGCCCCGTTGAATTTTCTTGTCGCCTTTTTTAGCTCCCGTGTTTCAGCTCTAGACGTTGTTGTGTGTGTGTTGTTTTTTTTTTTTTTTTGTTTTTTTTTTTTTTTCATTTTTTTTTTTTTGTTTGTTTTCTTACCAGCTGATTATCTACTTTGCGATTTAATGCCAGAAATGGATATATGATTTTGATGGTTCTTCATCTTTGTTTAGTCGCCATTTAACCTTCTTGTCGCTTTTGCATGGACTCATGAAGTTTCGTGTCGCTTATGTCGCTTATTCAGAACTCAATTTATCGGGCGGGTTGCATGCTTTCGTATTCCATGATGCATCTTCTACGGATTTTATGAATAAAATGCATACCAGAATATGTTCCATACACTTCATGACGCTTCTTGTTATCGCTTCAACTGGGAAAAATCTTCTTGTCGCTTTTTCTAGCACTCAAACCGCACCGAATTTTCTTCATGTCGCTTTGTCACCACTCAAGATGCTTGTGCGGTTTGCCTTTCTTCTTGCAGCATATTAGTCTTCTGCACATTTCAATGCCTTTAATGCATATTGCATATAAGAGACATAAATATATATGACTTCAATTCGAGAAAAACAAGCCTTATATCTAACATTTACTCTTTGTTAGTCGCAACATTTTCTTGTCGCTTTTTCTCAACCGAACGCGGTTACGCATGCGATTTTTATTTTTTATTTTACACAAGAAAATGCAATATTTCTGGAACTATTCAAAACTGATCCTTTGAAATAATTAATTTATTTATGAATTCATAAAAAATCTAATATAGGAATGTATATTTCGAATGGAATATGATCACTTTGGATAGAAGTGGTCATGTGACATGGCGATCAGTGGCTTATTCAGTGTGCTAGTATTTTATGGATTTTTAGTATTTTACTATATGAAACTTTCTTCTTTTAACACTTGCTGTGATAAAGAAATAAACTCGGAGCCTTTTGATGTTTTCCTTACGAAAATCGGTACTGTGAAAAGCTCAGATTTCTACCTTGAAGTACTGGAAAAGTTCAGACAAAGAACTATAAAAACAAAATGGCGAACCCGGAGCACGACTGAAATAACCATTTCGACAAGAAAGTACTACCTCGTCATCGCACTGTTGCTTAGCGGTGACATTTCTCTCAACCCTGGACCTATCAAATATCCCTGTATTGACTGCAGAAAGCCAGTGAAAAGCAATCAGCTGGCTTTTCAATGCGACTTTTGTGAGCGATGGATCCATCGGAAATGCACCTTTCCGCTCATATCGGAGACTGAATTTAGGCGATTAGAACAGTCTTCGGACAATTTTTACTGTCATCTCTGTGATCAGAGACTACCAAACCTATCAGATTCCTTCTTTGATAAATCCGACCTCGCTGATGAGACATTCTCGTCAACTTCTACAACAAATGTCAGTGTAGGAAGTACGAGTTACCTCTCTTCGACCGAAACGTCAACAACCGAATCACATGACACGGAGTCATGTGACTTTGGCAGTAACCAAAATGGCAGCGACCATGAACATGATGTGTTTCGTGAACTGAGAACAATTCGACAGAAAAATCGCGCCAGTGTGATCATTACCCACCTTAACATTAACAGTTATCGGTATAAATTCATGGAAATAGGTGAGATTTTATATGATAAGCTGGTGGACATCTGTTTCTTCGCGGAAACTAAACTCGACAATACTTTCAATCAGGCAAGTTTCAATGTGCCTGATTTTAAAGCTTTCAGAAACGACCGTAACAGTTCTGGAGGGGGACTCATCGCATATGTCCGATCAAATCTCCCTGCCAGGCGCAGAACAGACTGGAAAAGTTCAGACAAAGAACTATAAAAACAAAATGGCGAACCCGTCAGGGGGTGTTGTAGTAAACCTAGATAGATAGAATCTATAGTGCTCGACGTGGTACTTAACAATCGAAAGTGGGCTATCTTGGGAACCTATAGACCCCCCTCTGTCAGTAACAATACTTTTTCAGACATTTTCACAAGGGGTCTTGATAGGATTTCCACACAGTATGATAACATTCTTATAGCTGGGGATTTAAACTATGACCTGTCAGACAAAACCAAGGGTGCAACACTTCTCGACTTGTGTGACATTTTCGACCTTAGCAGTCTTGTTAAGTCTGCAACATGCTTTATGAAAAACTCTGCCCCTTCACTAGTCGATGTGTTACTTACAAACAAACCCAACTATTGCTGTAATGTAATAAATTTTGGCTGTGGCATCAGTGATTGGCACAACCTTATTGGGGTTATGATCAAGGGTGCCACTGCCAAGATTGAAAAACGGAAGGTGCAGTATCGAAGCTTTAAAAATTTTGATGAGGCACAGTTCGATGAGGATGTGGGTCGGATTCCTTTCCATGCAGCCTATGTCTTTGATGATGTTGATGACATCTATTGGGCGCATGAGATGCTTCTGACCGACATCATCAACGAGCATGCCCCAATAAAAGAGAGAACTTCTAAACCTAGAAAGCCACCATATATGAATGGTGAATTACGTAGAGCTGTTTTCAAAAAGCGTATGCTCTTCAATAAATTCAAAAGGTATAAGTCCTCGCAGGCTTGGGAGTTATACCGCAAACAAAGAAATTATGTGACTAAGCTCAAGAAGTCTTCAATGCGAGTCTATTTCTTTGAGCGCTGTGCCGGCGGCCCTAAATCCAAGGATTTCTGGCCTACCATCAAGCCTTTTCTATCTAAGAAGGGGTCTGGTGGTAGTTCTGAAATTCTGTTGTCTGAAAATGATAAAATCATTTCAGACCAAAATGAGGTTTGTGAGGCATTTAATAATTTCTTTGTCAATGTAGCCAAAGACATTGGCAGTGACACTTCAATACCAGATAATATTACACTACACCCTAGTATTATCAAAATATCTGAAAATCTCCCCACAGACACTCCTGAATTTTCTTTTAAGGAAGTCAGTGAGGGTGATGTGGAGAAGATTGTATCCAAATTTGACACAAAAAAATCTACAGGTGTTGATAATATATCAGCCAAAATTTTAAAATATTGTCTCAAGCCCATTTCCAGGGCTCTTTCAAACTTAATCAACACCACCATATCACTTTGCCAATTTCCACCTGGCCTGAAGGTTGCCCAAGTAATACCCCTTCATAAGAAAAATGACCCCTTAAACAAAGAAAATTTCCGCCCAGTTAGTATCCTGCCTGTTACTTCTAAGGCATATGAAAGAGTATTGCACAACCAGTTGTCTGCTCATTTTGAGAACCTTTTCGACCCATACTTGGCAGCCTTCAGAAAGGGGTTTGGGTGCCAGTCTACCTTGCTGCGTCTTCTGGAGGACTGGAGGAAGGCCTTGGATGGCCATGAGTGTGCTGCAGCTATCCTCATGGATCTTTCCAAGGCTTTTGACTGTCTGCCCCATGGTCTTCTGCTTGAAAAGCTTAAGGCATATGGGCTTTCAAAAGAAGCAGTTGGACTTCTCGAAAGTTACTTGTCAGATAGAAAGCAGCAGGTTAAGATTGGCCCTCATAGTAGCTCCTGGGAAAAGATTTTGAAAGGTGTCCCTCAAGGCTCAATATTAGGACCCTTGCTTTTTAATATTTTCTTGAATGACATTTTTTACTTTGTTACACAAGCTAGTCTTTATAATTATGCAGATGACAACACTTTGTCTTTTATTCACAAGAATTTTACTATCTTAAAACAGGTTTTAGAACAAGATAGTCTTATTTTAATTCAATGGTTTACAAACAATCTCATGAAAGCCAATCCTAGCAAATTTCAGGCTATCTGTGCAGGAAAGAAAGCTTTTGAAAATATAAAGTCTTTCCAGATTGGCTCTGTTAATATCGAATGTGAGGAAAATGTAACGCTTCTGGGAGTAAACATAGATTTTCTTTTAAACTTTGACTCCCATGTCTCTGACATTTGCAAAAAAGCCTCTAAGCAACTTGCTGTACTGAAACGTATTGGTAGATTTTTAACCAAACAGGGTAAATTAACAATCTATTACTCTTTTATTGCCTCCAATTTTAATTACTGCCCTATAGTTTGGCACTTTTGCAGTGTAGCTAGTTCAAATAAGATGGAAAAAATTCAAGAAAGGGCACTAAGGTTTATCCATAATGACTTTCAGTCATCTACAGAAACCTTATTAGCCCTGTCCAAAACTGTACCCCTGCATATCCAGAGAATGAAACAAATGGCAACTGAGGTGTACAGGATAGTAAATGACCTATCACCTCAGTATATAAGAGACCTGATAAGTATCAAGGTCTCCCATTATGATCTCAGGGGCGAGCACAAAGCAAACCTGCCCCAAGTTAGCTCAACTAGATATGGACTGAAGTCGTTTCGTTATGAGGCCGCCCGGATATGGAACAGCCTACCCAACAATATACGAACAGCCGAATCGTTCCCACAGTTTAAGAGGCTGATCCGTACCTGGGACGGTGTCAACTGCAGATGCACTTCATGTTCGGTCTAGTTCAGTCCTAACTTCTTTTTATGTTACCCAAATATTTTAATTTTTATGAAACTAAATTTGTATTTTATTTCAGGTATGTTTTTTAGATATGAGGGATGTAGACTTACTTAAAACCAAGGTATGGCAAGGGTCATTTAGGTATGGGTCTCCCAGATCGTTATAGTCTCTCTTCTACACAGTGGAAGGCTAAATCTCCTTCTCATATTCAGAGACTTGCCCTTGCTCTGGTTTGGCCTGTACGTGAATGCCTCTTTTGCATGTATTTGCAGTTTTTGTTTATCCCCGTTTAATACTTCCTTTGTTAGTTACTGTTTCGTTTTCGAAGGGTGAGGTGGCCAAGGCTAACCAACCCCTTTTTCGCGCAAAGGTTGTATCTTCAGTGGGTTTCTTTTCGCTGCAAGGGTGTCAAACCATACTTTGTGCCTCTTCTTTTAATGTTATTTGTGCACTTATTGTCAGGGATCTGAGGGCTATGTCTTTGTGTCGCAAATGAGCTGAACTTAGACGCCCTCTGATCCTTTAACATTATCGCTGGCAAGTAGCATTCATAGTTTTTAGTCCAGGAATAAATTATTTAATTATTTATATACATTATATTACATTATACATATATTTTTAATCCAAACTTTTCTTTTCTGGTTTGCCCTACTTTTAGTGCTGTATCAAACTTCCTTTATCAATGTCTTTATGTGATTATCTGTATATATGTATATGTACCTGTAAGTTTTGTCATACATCTTAATGTAAATGTCTTAACAAAAATGTTATGCAATTCCGCTGTCTGTGATATTGGACTCGTAATATATGTGCTAAGTGTTTTTTATTCTGTTATGTTGCATGCTGTGATATATTTAATCCTATTTGTTGTCTTACAATATGTTTGTCGAAGTAAAAGCCCTACTGGGCTTATGTTATATTGTTAACACTATTCGACGTTAAATAAAATTTCTATGTCTTCTATGTCTATGTCTATGTCATGACGCTTCTTGTCGCTTCTTGACGCTTCTTGTCGCTCTATAGTGAGACCCAAAATAAGCAAGCATCTGTTTCACGCAGAATATTGTCCTTGACCTTTGTTAGACGAAAAAATGGACTTCTTAAGATTGAGCCTCGTGCGAATTTCCTGCATTTTGCAACCAAGAATATCTTGTCAGACATGCCTTTTAAACCAGCTCCCAAAATCCGTGAGCAGGTACATGTCGTCTAGGCATATTCAAACTGAATCCGGGACGTTTCTGTCCCGCGTCGTTTCGGCCTGAACCTTTTCGGCCTAAATTTCGACTTGGGGTCTTTTCGGCCTGGGTCCTTTCAGTCAGATTTTTAAGATTTTTTTTTTTTTTTACGGCGTAGCCGTTATGTTTTTACTTTTGTCCTACATTTTTCGCTATTCCATTGGTCAATAAAACCACATGTCCAAGGAGGTGTATCAAAACATCAAGACAGCAGACATTCCCAATTCGTTGTATCAACGACTGGAACACGCTTCCAGATGAAATAGTTGAGTGTGAAACAGTCTCGAGCTTTAAAACAAAGTTAGATAAGCTCTGGAGAAGTAGAAGATACGAGTTAGATCAAGTTTATTAGGGGACCGGAAACCATAACAATTAATTAGACTTTTAAGAAGAAGTCGACAAGCCCAGTGGGCTTACACCACTTCTATCAAAGGGTATGAAGGGTATGAAGGTATGAAGAGATGTCTAAAGGGTGCTGCCAGCATTCCAACAGATGACCTTGTTCCCCCAGCTAGGCATTGTAGAAAACACCATTCAATGACGTTTCAGACCCTTACTGCAAGAACGGATATTTATAAAGAATCGTTTTTCCCCCGAACCATTAGAGATTGGAATGCCCTTCCCGATTCTATTATTTTGACGGCTGAAGGTGCTGAGGATTGTGTAGCTAAGTTTACATCTTTGGTTAGAGCTAGGGACTAACTTCCCATATCACAGGTCCTGGTGTATGAATGTCATTTGACGTGTCACCAGTAACAATTCTGATTCTGAGATGACCATTTCATTGGTCAATGATTTGCATCAATAAATCTACTCAAAAATACGACAATTTACCGAAGTTTTAACCTAGGAAATGTTTCATTTTTTATGAGAGACATGAATGAAAAATATATACAGTTTCGGCTTGCTCACCGTCTTGTCCTTTGATGACCATACATCATATGTATAATTGTGTTTCTAGTGAATTCTGAAACTGCTGCGGTGAATAGCTATTTTGACCTAATTTCACGTGCTTGGTCTATATAGCGAAAGGAACCATTTCGCGGAAGGAAGGTTCCTTTCGCGAAAGGAAGAATTTTCTGCGAAAGGAATTGCTTGTTTGATGTGAGGTTTAACGTTCCCATCAACACTGTGTAGGTCATTTTGGAGACGTTGCTTCCAAGTTTGTGGAACTTTTACCCGACATTGAGATAAAATGACACCTCAAGCCCTGTTGCCCAATGAAACCAATAAAGAGATATAGCATGACAAAAACATGTATTAATCGCATTACAAATTGACAGATGTTTAATTTACAGTATATGCCCAATAAAAGTTGCAGTGTATCATTTGTCTTACACAAAATGGACATTTTCGAGTATCATTAATGTTATATAAATTCTGAAAGAAAATAAGTGTAATTTGAGTTTTAGTTAGGTGCACATCAGATCAAGTTTCTGTCCGTTTGTCTGCTCGTCCATTTGTTCGTCCGTCTATGCGTTTACGTTCACCATAGCGACAACCCTAAATGTTAACCCTAGAATTTGTGTTCAAAAACAGTAAATGATAAAGTTTTTTTATTTGTTGTGCATATACTTGAGATCATATGCTCTTGAAATGAGGTCATGTTTTTAACCTTGACCTTTCACATTGACCTTAGCTCAAACAGGCGGGACACCGCCCTCTGCAAAGCTATTTTATCTCGCATGACATCTGAATTGTTTGAATACAGTAAACCAGTTCATAGCTAGACAACTGTTGCTGTCACTATTGTAGCTCATATTTCTATACAACCTTCCAATTAAATCTACGCCGCATATCTTTTTTTAAAGATATTTCTTGTTTAGCATAGTACCCCTTGAATATTATTTTATTTGTCTGGAATATTTTTACATGGCCTGTCATGATAGCCCAATTAAGTATTTTAAAACTAACCGTAACTTACTGTAACCTTTACATCATGTCAAGCAATGTCTGCTTCTCGTGATGAATTTCATAGCCATATTTTCAGTTAGCACCACGAAGGTGGTGTGACTAAGATTTGATCATCGACCTAAAACAATTTTACTACAGTTATATATAAAATTGTATATCAGATAACAATCGCACAGCAGGCACACGGCGCTAAGGCAACTTCAAATCAACTTCGGTACAACGTCGTTGTGACATTGCATAAACCTCAAGAAATTGCACCGATGTTAATGTGACTTCTTTGTCACATGCAACTTTTACAACCATTTTAGTGATTACAAGGATACATGGTGGTATGGTTTCTCTGAGCACCTGATATACATTGATTGCTGACATTTAAAAGATTACTTGAAACGAAAGCATATCAATTATAACATAAGGACAGTCGGCAGGGAACTCTTCAGTAAATGAAACAAAGAAAGGCTATCTTTCCCGCCATTTTTCTCATTTAGTGGAGGTGAAAGCTTTGGTTTTTATCGCTAAAATTTAATCATTTTTAAACAGTTTTTATGATTATTTTATAAACAATCATCAGAAATAAAAGGAAATATGCGGAGCAATAATATAGAGTAAGTCTTTGTCAGAGGTATGAGACTGATTTAAAATATTTCTTGTGCACATTTGGTAAGGTCATATAGCAGAATATCTTTGTTTGTACCTCCGAAAATGGCGGACCTCAGCGGAAGTGACGTCACGCCGATTGTCCTTATATTTGGATATTTTGTACGTTAACAGAATACGCTGAAGAAGTCAAAGTGCTTAAAAATGATCTCACCTCCATACTAAAGACTGCGCCTATACACTCGCATTTAACGCATGTTTTCAAACCTAATTATTGTCCGGCACCTGCACTCAGTTAATCACCGAAAAAAGAAATGATATTAAGTGACTCCAGCGAAATTGATTTACGGGTGATTGATTAACCGATCATTGAAGTATGATGAACTACTTAAAAAAGCCAACAACATAATAGTGTGAAATAAAATAAACTAGAGCACGTAGTCGATGGCAAGCCATTGCAAATCCCCACGTTTTCTCCACAGTAGCCAAGTACCAGATAACATATTTCTCATGTATATATATTTCCTGCCATAAAACACAAACAAAAAATAAAAAAAATTGACCTTTTGACCCCTCCCCAGGGCCACTGGGAGCGGGGACAAAAAAAATGTGCTCTTGCGCAAGCCATTCATGTAAGCAACTCGCATACCAAATTTGGTTGAATTCGGGCTAACGGTTTAGGAGGAGATAGCCGGACAGACAGACGGACAGACAGACGGACGGACGGAGGCGATAACAATATCCCCACTTTTCGTTGAAAAACGTGGGGATAATAAATTTCCATTGGATGGCATTATGACTGCAGAAGGTTCATATCTATGAAGACTGATTAGACTGCTCACATGTGCAGGATGATCCGAGTCTTTCCTGATCGAAAAAGGACCTGTAAATACACATCCATTCATTATAACAAAGTTATCGCTTTTATCTAGAGGATGTGTATGTCTCTGTGGCTGTAGAAAGTGCGAGTCCCAAGGATTTTAAAGGTTTGTGTAATCCTCAAAGCTTTTGACCCCGCCCATCGGGGCTTGAAGAAATAGATGGGCTGCATGATGCTTCCACGCAGAGCTGAAACCGACCCGCACACGAGTTCTGGTAAACCGCTAAGAGGATCTAAGCCAGCCCAGGCAACGGGGGTGCGAGTGTCGGGATCGTCCATGCTTATAAGTTATAAAACCCTATTGGTTTCATTGGGCGGCAGGGCTTGAGATTTCATTTCATCCCAGTGTCGGGTAAAAGTCCCACAAAATTGGAAGCAATGTCTCCAAAATGACCTTTACAGTGTTGACAGGGACATTAAACCTCAAATCAAACAAAAAGAACAAAGCAATCCTCAAAGATTATGATCAGGCGCATGCAAGCGTACAATGGTCTACTTCATGTGACACATACAGACATGATCATGATATGCATCCATTCTATAATTTTTTCTTGATGGCCATGTGGATGCGATATGCAAATAGCCAAATACTGATCATACTGCACTGATTTGCAGGCTGATTAGTTTTTGATTAGGACTGGCTAATCGGAGCTGAAAAGATAATTGATTTTCAGTACATGTACTGTCATTCAGATCGATAATCGATTAGTTATCACTGAGGTTTTTGTCATAATTTTACCTGTCTGGCTTTCTGTATGAGCATGACTCTTACCATATGTTGCATTTTAACATATGTATATTTGAACAGACAGACCTGAGCAAACAGTGTAGACCCAGATGAGATGCCGCAGAATGTGGCATCTCATCAGGGTCTGCACTGTTTTCCACTCATCCGGTTATTTAAGCATAACTTTGGTTAGTAAATTGTACCTGTCAGGTAATCGATTACAAGCAAATCAGAAATGATAATCATTTTTCTGGAGTTTATTGATCAATTAATCGATTATACAATTAATCGTGACAGGCTGACAGCCTTATATTTGATAGTATGACAATGGCATGCAGAGTTCCAGAACAGTATGCGAAACATTCTCTGGGTAGCCATGTGACTGCAGTCTGCTGTTAATCAATCGATTCACAGTATCTGTTTGCTTTTGAAATGATGAATCATGCATTGTGTTGAATATGTGTTGACTGATAAGTCTTTGTAATTTGTGAAAAAGGCATATTCGGTCCAACAACTTTATTTGATCAGCCTGCACCTATCGTTGTGATCAGACACTTGGCTGTTCAAAGGAGCCCTCTCTAATTGAACGAGTGAAGATAGCAGTAGCACAGGCTGATCTCTGATATGCAATATTACAATGCGATCCAAAATGACCTACCCCCAAAATTGGACAGAAACGACTCTGGTCGAAATGACTCAGCACCCAAACGTCCCTCTACCATTCCAACTTGGCTGAAAAAGTCGGTCTCCTGTCGGCCCATACAAACTGGTCTAAGAAAGTTGTTTTATTTAAAGACAGTCTATAAATGTAAAGACTATAAATGTAAAGACTATCTGTAAATTTAAAGACTTTTTAGTCTATGAATTTAAAAACTGACACAAATAAAATCATAAAAGTGGTATAAAACGGAAAAATCCCACTTTGCTTTCTATAGTAATTTGGCAGTTATATGTGGAATATTTAATTATGTGTACGGTAACTGGAAATTATAATGTCTTTATTTAATTAAATTCCTTCAACCATAATTGAAGAGTTCTGAGAAAACCAGGTTTGTATTAAAATAAGATTCATATGTAAAATGATTTAAAGAATGAATGTGTATTTATAACGCTTTTGTCATTTTGTCAACAAACCGACAGACAGTTTTTCTGACAACTAAAATTGATGAAAGTTTCAGACTTGACTACAACAGTAAAATGTCCAAAAACGAAATTTCTTCAGTGCGAAACTCATCTTATGTTTGACCTTTGGCAGATATTTCCTCCCTTTCTGCGGAGTTTCACGGCATTTGTGGTCAAAGGGGAGGAACTGTGTTGTTTTATTTCTTAATCATTTCTATCATTATGCCCCTGCCTATTCAATGAATAGCGGAAAGGCATTAAGTGTTAACCCTGTCCGTCCATACGTCCGTCCATCCCACTTAGTGTCCAGGCCATAACTCCTAAACCTTATGAAATATATTTATGAAACTTTACAGGTGCATGCATGGCACTGAGACGATATGTCATGAATAAGGAAGACAACTCTTGCTTTTTTGGTTTTTGAATTATCTGCTCTTGACTCAGTTCCAAATAGTAAACTGTGTCCAGGCCATAACTCCTTACCTGTATGCCGTATGGAATATATTTATGAAATTTTACAGGTGCATGCATGGCACTGAGACAATGTGTCATGAACAAGGAAGACAGATCTTGGTTTTTGAATTATCTGCCCTTGACTTAGTTCCTTATAGTAAACTGTAACTGGGCCATAACTCCTAAACCGTATGGAATATATTCATGAAACTTTACAGGTGCATGCATGGCATTGAGACGATGTATCATGAACAAGGAAGACAACTCTTGCTTTTTTACTCGCCTGTACGAAGTACATGGAGAGCTATTGTTGTTACCTCAGTTGTGCCCATTTGCATGTGCGTTCCCGTCACACTGCGATAAAGTTTTTCAAATGCTTATATCTGAACAGTCACTCATCACAGAGCACTCATATTTCGTACTTAAGTACGTGGGAGGGTCTTCTGACATTCAAAGACAACAGACCCTTGGGTTCATGCCCCGGGTGGGGCTAGGGGTCAAAATCTAGAACACCTCTGTAAAACTGTGTTAATGTTTTTGAAATGCTTATGTCTCATTAGTCACTTATCACAAAGCATTCATATTTTACAACTTGGATACCTGGAAGTGTCTTATGAGATTCAAAGACAACACAGCCCTGGGTTCATGCCTGAGAGTGGGAATGGGGTGTGGCTAGGGGTCAAAATCTAGGACACCTTTGTAATTTGTTATATATGTTTCCATTATGCTTACAAGTTATAGACACAATTGGTTATATATTAGCCAACCATGTGACATTGGTTCAAGTGTAAAAGGGTGAAGGTCATGGTGACCTACATTTCATGGTCCAGTGATTTTGCCTTATATCTTGAAGACTATTTGTTGGAGAAATGTCATATCTGGGATATTAGTGCCATGTGACCCCATGATTGACCTCAAAATATCTAGGTCACTGTGACCTATATTTCTTTCATGGTTCAGTGATTTTTCCTATTATCTTGAACACTATATGAAGGACAAATGTCATACCTGGATTATTAGTTCCATGTGACCCGATAATTGACCACCATGGGTCCACCAAATATAGGTCAGTGTATTTCATGGTTCATTGATTTTGTCTATTATCTTGAATACTATTTGATGGAGGAATGTCATGCCTGGATTATTAGTACCATCTAACCCCATGATTCACCTCAATATATCTAGGTCAGTGTGACCTATAATTCATGGTTCTTTGATTTGCCTATTATCTTGAATACTATTTGATGAATAAACATTGTACCTGGATTATTAGTTCCATGTGACCTGCTGATTGACCTCAAAATATATTTAGATCGGTGTTACCTATATTTCATGGTTCATTGATTTTGCTTATTATCTTGAATACTATTATTTGAGAAACATCATACCTAGATTATTAGTTCCATGTGACCTGATGATTTACATCCAAGTTTATCTAGGTCAGTGTGACCTATATTTCATGGTTCAGTGAGTTTGCCTTATATCTTGAATACTATTTGATGGAGAAACTTCATATCTGAATAATCAATTCCATGTGACCAGATGATATTTGTTTGATTTGAGGTTTAACGTCCCCGTCAACACTGTAAAGTCATTTTGGAGACTTTGCTTCCAATTTTGTGGGACTTTTACCCGACACTGAGATGAAATGACATCTCAAGCCCTGTCGCCCAATGAAACCAATAGGGTTTATTAGCATGGACGGTCCGCCTTGCATTGCGGTTCCTGGACAGGCTTAGATCCGCTAAGCGGTTTACCAGTACTAGTGTGCGGGCCGGATTCAGCGCTGCGTGGAAGCATCGTGCAGCCCATATATTTCTTCAAGCCCCTATGGGCAGGGGCGGGACGAGATGATATAGAAATATATCTAGGTCAAGTGGGACCAATATATCTAGGTCAAGTGTGACCTGTTTTCATGGTTCAATGATTTTAAGTATTTGATTCTGAAATGTAATGTCTGGAATATATGTTCCATGTGACCTGATGATTGACCTCAAAATATATGTAAGTGAGTGTGACCTGTATTTCATGGTTCAAACAATAGTTTATATATCTTGAAGGCGAGAAACAGAAGAGCTCTTGTTTCCTTTTTGAATTATCTGCCCTTGCGGGTAATACAACAGAATAACAGTTTTCCCCCAGGTTTTGGCACAAAAAAGGGGGTGCGGGTAGTACGCAAATGCGGGTAGTACACACCCGAATATGGTATGCTGTCGTGCGACAGCTCTTGTTTCCTTTTTGAATTATCTGAATTCTTTATAGTAAACTGTGTCCCGGCCATAACTCCTTAACCATACGGAATATGTTTTTGAAACTTTACAGTGCATGCATGGCATTGAGACGATGTGTCGTGAACAAGGAAGACAGCTCTTGCTTATTTGGTTTTTGAATTATCTGCCCTTGAATTAGTTCCAAATAGTAAACTGTGTCAGGGTCATAGATCCTAAACCGTATGGAATATATTTTTGAAACTTTACAGGTGCATGCATGGCATTGAGATGATGTGTCATGAACAAGAAAGACAACTCTTGTTCTCTTGAAAATGATATTTACCTAAATAATAACTTCATGCTATACATGTTACAATTACATATAAAACCCGTTTTTCTGAATGGCATTTTGGCAGGGGCATCTGTGTCCTATGGACAATTTTTCTAGTTAAAATATTTAAAGACAGTCAAATAAATGCAGTTCTTAAAAATGAGATGAAGACTGAGGAAGCGTTTGAGAACATGATTTTTTCATGTTTCATCATTTTTGTGTTTTTCCTTGTGTTAGTCTTTAAATCCACAGACTAAAAAGTAGGGCTGGCTAATAATTTTACCTGTCTGGCTTTCTATCTGAGACTGTCTTTAAATAAACAACTTTCTGACAAAATCGGCACATTGCAATTTCGGGCCTAAAATTTAATTATAAAAGGGATCAAGTGAAAAATGTGTTTTAGTTTTAGAAATTAATATTTTAGTGATGTCATGCAACTTTGACTGTGGAATAAACAACATGGATAAACCATAACCTGCCCAGGGGCCAACTGGGCCCCAAACTCTAAAATGCTTGGGATCCAGATAAAAAAATTTAAGGGCCAGTAATGGTTGCGTAAGGTAATTATACTTGATAGACACTCCCTGACGGTGACTGTAGAAAGAATTTTATCCAAAAGCAAAGTCTGTTATCATTTTTTTTTTAATTTAAACTAAGGTAATTCAGATGTGACGGATCGCAGTATCAGTATAGTTCGAACAAATTGACCTGAGACTGGTGAACTCTATTATCATAATATCACACCCGACTGAATGCATGTATTTATCTTCGCCGTCTCCCGAAGATTGCGATATTGTTATTTAATACATAGAGGTCGGTAAATGGGACGCACTTCACGAGATGCCGAAAATTCACGAGAAGTTTACGAAAGCCGACGTGTTAGGCGATAACACTGACTAATTTATTCCTTGCAAAAAGGTCAGTTTCATGTTAAATTATTCGAACTATAGAAAGAAAGAAATTCTGCTATGAAAATAAAACAGATGGTAATATGAATATCATTCTTCAAGCTCCTGTACCCAATAGCGTGTACATGTATATTTTTGCTTGAATATACACCACGAGCTCGTTATAACATGCTCCGTTACAACACTATTTTGGATATAACACAATTTCAAGATGTATCCCAAAAATGTGTAGATGGTAGAAAAGTGACCATATATGGTCATTTTTAGCTTGGCTGTTTTCCAAGAAAACGACGAGGTATTGTCATAGCTCTGGCGTCGTCGTCGTATCCCTCAAAATATTTTGGCACAGTTATGCCCCTTTTTCGACTTAAAATTTTTGCAAAAACTTGGACAGTTTGTAATATCTCTGTCATTACTGAACATATTTATTTGAAACACGGACTAGTTGTTCATTATAAAAAGGGCAGCTCATACCAATAGGTGAGGTAACCCTCAAAATATTTTTGGCACAGTTCTGCCCCTTTTTAAACTTAGAATTTTTGCAAAAACTTGGACATTTTGTAATATCTCTGTCATTACTGAACATATGTACTTGAAACTCGGACCAGTTGGTCATGATAAAAAGGGCAACTCATACAAATAGGTGAGGTAACCCTCAAAATATTTTGGCACAGTTATGCCCCTTTTTCGACTTAGAATTTTTGCAAAAACTTGGACATTTTGTTATATCTCTGTCATTACTGAACATATTTACTTGAAACTTGGACTAGTTGTTCATTATGAAAAGGGGAACTCATACCAATAGGTGAGGTAACCCTCAAGATATTTTTGGCACAGTTATGCCCCTTTTTCATCTTAGAAAGTTTGTTTAACTAAAAGAAACTGCAGCCGAGCGTTGGCACCCGCATGCGGTGCTCTTGTTCTATATAATCTATAGATATATGTTTGAATATAACATGGTTGTTTAACTAACACGGTTTTTGCTTTGGACTACATTGATAGTGTTATAAAGAGGTTGTGGTGTTACATAGTTGTTAACTAAGACAGCTTCTGCTTTGGACCCCCCCCCACACACACACACACAACAGTAGTGTTATATAGGGGTCATGATGTATCTGATTTCTCTGTTTGCAGGGTTGTGGCTGCTAAATTCCACACATCACCACCTCGAAGAGGTCTTGAGGAATTTTTTGAGAGTGAAGAGGATGTGGAGAAAGATAAGAAGCTCAGAGTTGGTACGCCACTTCTTAGGGCTGTGGAAATAGTGTATTTACCTTTACGTATTCGGACATACAGGCCTGAGTAAACAGTGCAGACTCAGATGAGATGCCACAGAATGTGGTGTCCATCAGAGTCTATACTGTTTTCCTCCCATGCAGACTAAGGCTGACACGCAAAATTGATTAATCGATCGATAAATTCCACAAAAATGATTATCAGTTCTGATTTGCTTTTAATCGATTACTTGATATGAACAATTTACTATTAAAAGTTATTCCTAAAATAGCTGGATGAGTGGCAAACAGTGCAGACCCAGATGAGACGCCGCATTCTGCGGCTGCTCATCTGGGTCTACACTGTTTGCTCAGGCCTGTCTGTTCAAATATACATATGGTAAAGTGCAACATATGGTAAGTGTCATTCTCAGACAGAAAGCCAGACAGGTAAAATTATGACAAAAACCTTAGCGATTACTAATCGATTATCGATCGCAATGACAGGACTGATAATCGATTATCTTTTCAGCTCCGATAAGCCAGCTCTAATACAGACACAACATTGGGCAGATAGAGGATATTTGATTTTTTCAGTGTAAGATCGAATTTTATTTCGTCGAATGAACACCAAAACTGTTATTTTCACGAGTGGCGTAGCCACGAGTGAAAATAGCAGTTTTGGTGTTCATGAGTGAAATAAAATTTGATCTTGCACTGAAAAAATCAAATTTTCTGTTTCTTACATGCTTCAAAAGGCAATATTTAGCGTCTTTAATGGTGTCGCTCACATTCGGGGAAAATTATCTTTGTTCCTGTTCGTTTCGCGTCAATTTAGTGGTGTCCATCGTGTTTAGTGGGTATACTATTGGGTGTAAACTGAAAGTTTGCACCTGAGAAATCGCCTGGGATGGTATTATTATGAATGATTAATGAAATAATTGAGAGAGTAGTTTTCCAAAGGAGTTGCTGGCAAGTCTAACGTCGCGCGACAAAAGACGTGACGTCAGCGTCATAAATGACGTCAGTAACGTCCCCGTCACACATGAACGGGCTATGCGTCAATTAGAACACATTTCAGTATTGTTCAGTTATCTGACAAAGATAAAATTGAAATTAGAGTTAGATTTGAAGAAAAAAGTAGTCCCAAACAGTGAAAAATAAAAAATTGTATTTTCACTGTTTGAAACAGTGAAAATATTGATTTATATTTCACTGATAAATCTCTATCATTCATTGAAAAGCATGTAAGAATAAGTTGTACTTGTTCAAATTATAGAACAAGTAGAGTATGAAGTGGGCAAATACTTAAGGGTAAATATGGTACAGGGGTAGATAGAAAAATCACTCCCTCTGGATCACTGTCCGGCATCAATAGGCAAGCTTCGTGATGCCGGACAGTGACCCTCGGGACAGATTTTTCAATCCACCCCTCACAGCCATGTAAGATTCTTATAATCTAGAGCTCTCTTAACACAACTGTACTGAAACCCATTTTGGGAGAAGGACTCCAGACAATGAGAAGTGAGGATTATCCTGTGACAACTTTTCTAATTATGGGAATGAATTTCATTTTTGTGGATTTTATTGATGTGTAAACTCTGGCTAATCACTCACAAACTGCATAAAGCCCATCCATGCTAAGTTTGTGAGTGATTCCCGAGTTTTCACATTGATGCTCGGCAAGCCTCGTGATGCCGGACACTGACTCTCGGGACGGATTATAAGAATCTTGGGTGTGAGGGGTGGATTGAAAAATCCGTCCCAAGGGACACTGATCCCGAGGGACCGATTTTTCTGTCCACCCCTCACACCCATATTTGATTCTTTTTCTTGCATACCTTCCATTTCTGTTGCGAATTTTTAATGCTGCTGTCACTTCGGTTACCGACGCCCGCCATTTTGTGATGACACAACAGGAATGTTTAGTGACGTCACGCATGACGACGCCGCACATGAGGTCATAATCAACTAGTGCATTTATCAAACTTGCGATTATATTCGATTTGGGGTCGTAACACCAGGGTCAGAACATAAATTTCTATCCCAGGGTAAAATCACGGATTTCCTTGTCTGGTGTGCAAGAATTTTCAATCCACCTCTCACACCCATGTAGGATTCTTGTTCTCGCATACTTTCCATTTCTGAGTGTGGATTTTTAATACAGCAGTCACTTCAGTTGCCGAGATCCACCATATTGTGATGACACTACAGTGATGTTCAGTGTCATATGAGGTCATATTCAAGCAGTGCATTTATCAAACACGCAAGAATAGTCAGTTTTTGGTAAGATCACAAGGGTTAGAACAGAATTTCTATCCCAAGCTAAAACTATGGATTTCATTATCTGGTATGCAAGAAAAGAGGGAGTAAAGGGTATTTCAGCATTGAATTATTGAAAATCAGCATTAAAATTTAACTTGAGGGGGTAAAATACTCAGAGAAATTTTGGATTTCAGCATTGAAAGGATAAACGTTTTCAGTAAACTTAACATCTTTTAGCATCAAGCAATTACCTTGACATTGCAGTATACTAGATTAGCATGGGTTTAACCTCTATAAAGTTTATGCATTCTAGGTTTTGTTGATTTTTTTGAGAGAATAAAGCATGGCATTTCATGTGAATTGTCTGCCAAGCATTATTTTTCGAGGCCATCCTTAAAAAATTCTTGGTTTGCTGTGCTTCTACCTACCCACACAGATTGTCCCTACCCCAAAAATTTTATTACCATTCTGAGGAAAAGATTTTTTTTTTGAAATCCTGATTAAACTCAAATTTAACACACTAAGCCAAATTTCAAGAAGATGACATTGTTTTTTTCTTCTTTTTTTTTCAGAGAAAATCAGGCTTGACATTTCATTTGAATGGTCTGCCTAGCAGACCATTCAAATGAAATATCAAGCCTGATTTTCTCTGAAAAATCAGACAATAAGTATTTGAAATTATGTTTCCGGTTGTTGTATGGTGCTTTAAGGGTCAAATATCTTTTCAGATCTAAAAAAAAAAAAAAAAAGACCTACCTTCCTACCCACCTCACATATGATGAGTAGGAGCACAGCAAACAAATTTTTTTTAAGGATGGCCTGAACAACAAAAAAATAATACACTGCTTTGTTCTGTAAGTGTTAACCATTGTCCTGCTGAATATTTTAATCTGCCACACCCACCACTGATTATCAACCAATCAGATTATTTGATGCAAATTATTGCAACAAATTCATAATCTGAATGGCAAACAATGTAGATCCTGATCAGATGGCTTCGTCAGAAGCCATGACGAAGCCATCTGATCTGGATCTTCATTGTTTGGAAAATAAGGCATATCCGGGCTCAGCAGGACAAGGATTAAGCATTGCAAATAAGCATTTAAGTACATGTATAAAACTTTAAAGCAGGGGTTTACCCGGTACAATATTCAATATACCAAAATCTTATCTAGAGCACTGGTACAGTATCAATATGGGAGTTTGCCCTCGCCCATCAAGGCTTGGAGAAATAGATTGGGCTGCATGGTGCCTGCATGCAGAGATGAAACTGACAGAAAATTTGAGTACTGGTAAAAGGTCTTAGTCTGCCCAGGTGCTAGTCAGACTCTCTTAAACCCTAGCAGTTTCTTTGGGTGGAAGGGCTTATTTCGCAAAATTGCAGTATGTTTCCTCTGGCTTTCTTTGCCGGATCATAACAGGGTCACTGATGAGGCTTTATTAGCCGAAACTACGTAGTATGACCCATTTTCTTTCTTATGAATGTTTTCATTGCTCTTAAAGGAACTCATTTTTGATTTTTATTTGAGATGTCATTTCATCTGAATGTCGGAAAAAAACAGTCCCACAAAATTGGAAGCAATGTTTCCAAAATGACCTAAATAATGTTGATGGGGACATAAAACCGGAGCCTGTTCTAAAAAAACATCCAGAACATTTGTTTCTTGGAGTATAATGTATTCAAAACTTAACAAATTAAGATAAAATGGTAGAAGTGATGTTGCGACTATGTTTCTCTCTGTTTCCAGGAAGGCCATGGAGATTGGATGAACTAAGAATCAAAAGCAATGAAGATTTACACAAACTTTGGTATGTTTCATACAGAGGACCTAGTCGGCCTAAGTAGCTCAGTGGGATGCCCGTCTGACAGGTGATCAGGAGAATGCGGGTTCCATACCTGTCGAGGTCGGCAACTTTCTTTCTAGAGATTGATCATGAAATCTTTTCTACTGTCATTCTCTCCCTTCTGCTGATTTAAGAAGGGCAGTTGTCAGTTTCTGGTGAAAGAATGTGCACGGTACTGGTTAACCGCTTACATATAAGCCTGCCCAGGAAAAGCGTGGATAGGTAAACTGACCGGCTCAAAAATGACCTAAATACTAGTGTTGACTGGACCGTTAAACTCCAATACAAACTTTGACTGGTACAAACAGACTTTGACTGGTACAAATTTTCATGGTCCCAAAGGTACTCTAGCCATTGACCGCCCATCCTGGCTTGAAGAAATAGATGGGCTGCATGATGCTTCCACCCAGAGCTGAAACCGACTCGCACAGTTCGCATCGCATTACCGGCGCAGGCTTAAATCCTCTAAGCAGTTTACCAGTACTCGTGTCACACGCAGGCTTAGATCCTCTAAGCGGTTTACCAGTACTCGTGTCACACGGGTACTGGTAAACCGCTTAGAGGATCTAAGCCTGCGCAGGTAATGCGATGCGAGTCAGACTGTCCATGCTTATAAACCCTATTGGTTTCATTGGGCTGCAGGGCTTGAGATGTCATTTCATCTCAATGTCAGGTAAAAGTCCTACAAAATTGGAAACAATGCCTCCAAAATGACCATTATAGTGTTGACGGGGATGTTAAACCTCAAATCAAACAAGCAAAACAAACTCTAGCCATTGAAGTTAGACTGTGTATTATTTTTGTATAATACAGTGTTTCACCAGGGCCCAGTTGTTAAAAGCTTCGTTAGCTTAACAAGCTCATTTGTGGTCAAATTGTTAACTTTTCTAGGAAGTTTAATTCCCGAAATTTTGTTATTTTGTGAGCAGCTATGGATATAAAACGTGAGCAGCTTATGCATAGGCACTTTTGTCAATGCAAAAGCTGCTTATTTTTTCAACCAAAATATTTGTGTATTTGCCATATTAAATGATCAAAGTTTTAACGATTTATTAACTAACAATGTCATTAGTTTTGAACAGCGGCCCCAGGTTGACAAGTCTGTAATTGTAATGCACACTTCTTTAACCCTTTTTGTACCAAATGGAATCTTCCACCTTATATATAAAGCAGGAGACCATTTCTAAATTTAGGGTTGACAGGTTGTGGCATCATCAAAATTGATTTGGAAATTGGCTGAACTTCCTGCAAATAGTGTAGGCCCTGATGAGTCTCATCTGGGCCTGCACTGTTTGCCAAGGTACCCGCTTTGGGGTTGCCGGTACAAAATGGGTTAAAAGCCACTTCACACAGAGAAAAGTTTGGTTCATTAGGCTAGTCATAATTTTCCTTATTTTTGCTAAAAAACATAGATTGTGGGTACTCATGAGAACCACCTTTTTGAGGCTATACTAACAAGCACCAACAATCTATATTTGGACTTAAATAAGAAAAAAAAAAAATCAAATTTTTTCATCTTAAAAAATGCCGGCCTCGGTAGCTCAGTCAGATGCGCGTCTGACTGGTGATCAGGAGGACGCGGGTTCGATACCTGCCGGAGTCTGCAACATTCTTTTGTGGAGATCGATCATGAAATCTTTTCTACATTGATTCTTCCCCTTCCGCTGATTCAAGAAGGGCAGTTATCAGTTTCTGGCGAAAGAATGTGCACTGTACTGGTTAACCGCTTACATATAAGCCTGCCCAGGAAAAGTGTGACCGGCTCAAAAATGACCTAAAATAATGTTGACTGGGCTGTTAAACTCCAATACAAACAAACAAAACAAATCATCTAAAAAATGCTGCCTCTAGCGGTAAGAAAACGCCATTTTAGTGCATGGTTGTGTTCGCGCCATTGAAGTTAGACTGAATATGATTTTTGTGTACTCTGTACCCACCAGGTATGTGCTGTTGAAGGAACGAAATATGCTATTGACGATGGAGGATTTCTACCGAACAGAGTTCCATGAAATGCCTCACCCGGAAAGAATTGATAAGGTCAGTAAGTTAGATTTCGAGATACATGTAATTGCAGTTACTGCCTAAAATTTCTCAGTGTTTAAAGCAGTTTTGAACTGAATTTAAGGGGAATGGGAACACCTTCCGGGGAGGCAACTCCTGCAAAAGTATTTTTGTCTCCCATGTCAATAGGGGTAAACTCTTAAGGGAAAGAATTTGCTCCTAAGGAGCAAATTCTTTCTAAGGAGCAAATTCTTTCCTTTAAGAGTTGACCCCTTTTTCCGAAGGACAGGATTTATAGAAAAGCGAACAGGAAGTGTCCCTTGGAAAAATGGCAGAAAAATCTGCCAAGTGTTCCCATTCCCCTTAGTTGGGAAAGTATTTTTGCAGTGCTGAAAAAGTAAAGCACATGTGAAACGTTCATAGCATATTCCTTAACCGTATATGAATATTTTACATGTAAAATGGCTGTAGTTTGTCTTAAGCAAATTAACAGTTATAGAGGAGCTTACATGAGTGTTCATGTATTATTGAATTTATTAAATGAGTTGAGGAAAGGGGATAAAATGTGAGGCTTTGCTGAGCATTTTATCCTTGTTCCTCAACAAGTTTAATAAATACATTAATACACGAGCATGAATGCAAGATTCTATTTATTATATGAAATTAAAAACACATTTTATTCACGATTGTTTTATAAAAATGTCAATATTTCAACATTAGTAAACATGAGTCATTAAAAGTAGTTCGACACATGCGAAGCTAAAATACAATAAATATATAGGAGAAATATACGGGACTTAGAAATATGTTCAATATAAGTGATATTGTTGAGATATAACGAGAGTCAGCTGTAATATTACAGTGGTTTGCCTAAAATTTCAGAGGCTTTTCTCTCTTCATTTCATAAAAGGTACATGTACTGTCAAACTTAACATGTTAACTTTTGAATGCGGGAAACCCCTAAAAGGGTACCTTGGCAAATAGTGCTGGGGCCAGATCAGACGCCGCAGAACGCGGCGTCTCATCAGGGTCTGCGCTATTTGCTAACAATTTACTGTCAAAAATAGAATTAAAACGGAATAATGGGCCTGACAGCCCTTATTTGACAAACGGACTTGTTCAACATATAGCAGCGGCCCCCGCCCATCGGGGCTTGAAGAAATAGATGGGCTGCATGATGCTTCCATGCAGAGCTGAAACCGACCGCACACGGGTACTGGTAAATCGCTTAGAGGATCTAAGCCTGCACAGGCAAAGTGGTGCGAGTCAGCCCGTCCATTCTTATAAACCCTATTGGTTTCAGGTTAAACCTCAAATCAAACAAACAAAATCAACATATAGCAGTGGAAAAGTCCACTAGCATACAATGGGTTAAATATCTCTTGGACCATGAAAATTTGTTCAAGGGCTTTGTAATGTCTTTTTAATCTTTTATAAAATGAAGGTATGTTGTGATTAGTCATAAGAATCAGAGTACAAATAGCATATATTTCCCAGATAAAATCCGAAATGAGCCGGCACATGACAAAACCTACAATAATAAGACTGGTGCGACCAGCAGAGACTCAAATCAACCTTCGGCACCCATCCTCTATGACAAGACCTTTTGCTTGTGTCTCTTTGAACAGATATTAGCCTATAGCAGGTACATGCGATCAGGGAAGACTCTGATCAGACTGAGCAAATGTGCATGCTGATCTGAGTCTTTGCTGGTCGCTCAAGACTTCTTGTAGATTTTGTTATGCGCTGGCTCAAATGTCTTTTATGAAATGAAGGTAGGTTGTGTTTGTTCATAAGAATTGCCTCATGAAGGAGATTATTTGAGTACACACAGCGAATAGTTCTAAGATAAAATGTGATAAAATCGCTGACTTGCAAAACAATGTCATCTAGAGTTTCAGGGATTGTGGAAGGAGTTCAACTCAGCCAGAACTTGTTATGGCCCCCGCCCATCGGGGCTTGAAGAAATAGATGGGCTGCATGATGCTTGCACAAAGCGGTGTGAGTAGACCGTCCATGCTTATAAACACTATTGGTTTCATTGGGCAGCAGGGCTTGAGATGTCATTTCATCTCAGTGTTGGGTAAAAGTCTCACAAAATTGTAAGCAACGTCTCCAAAATGACCTATTCATTGTTGACGGGTACGTTAAACCTCAAGTCAAACAAACAGAACTTGTTAACCCTTAAGATGCCAGTCACAGCAATTGTCATCTGCTTTGTTGTCTGCTGGTTATTTTAAAAGTTATTGTTGCACAGTGTGGACCTAGAAGCAGTCTGATCAGGTTCACACTGTTTGCCTATATACAAAAATGTGTTTGAAATGTTTGCAAGATGATACAGCAGACAACATAAACAGACCTTTTCAGATGTAGTTTTTCACGGAATCATAAGGGTGCTATGCATAAAGCTATCTATAGGCTTGGGACAGGGATGATGCAGGCAAGACTGCACAGTTTTGTCTGCACATTTACAGTTGATATACATTTCAAGTTTGCATCAGGATGTAAGTTCAGTATGCTGCTTCACTCCAGAAAAGCCTCCGTGGTGTAGTGGTTGTTCTTGCACACCAGACAAGGAAATCCGTGATTTTACCCTAGGATAGAAATTTATGTTCTGACCCTGGTGTTCCGACCCCAAATCGAATATAATGGCGTGTTTGATAAATGCACTGGTTGATTACAACCTCATGTGCGGCGGCGTCATGCGTGACGTCACTAAACATTCCTGTTGTGTCATCACAAAATGGCGGACGTCGGTAACCGAAGTGACAGCAGCATTAAAAATTCACAATAGAAATGGAAGGTATGCAAGAAAAAGAATCCAATATGGGTGTGAGGGGTGGATAGAATAATCCGTCCCTCGGGATCACTGTCCGGCATCACGAGGCAAGCCTCGTGATGCCGAACAGTGACCCTCGGGACGGATTTTTCCATCCACCCCTCACACCCATATAAGATTTTCATTAACTAATGATCAGTCAGGTGAAAATATCCAGGATTTCATGAAGAGTTATATAAGCACAGGGCTGTATTCATTGGTTAAACCTTGACCTGTTGTACTTGATGAGCCTTACTTTGCAAACAGTGTAGATCCATAAATTCAATATATCAAGTAATGTAGGCCCCCGGCCATAGGGTCTTGAAGAAATATAAGGGCTGCATGATGCTTCCACACAGAGCTGAATCCGCCTCGCACACTAGTACTGGTAAACCTCTTAGAGGATCTAAGCCTGTCCAGGAACCGCGGTGCGAGGCGAACCGTACACTAATTAACCCTGTTGGTTTCATTGGGGGACAGGGCTTGAGATGTCATTTCATCTCGATGTCGGGTAAAAGTCCCACAAAATTGGAAGCAACGTCTCCAAAATGACCTTTACAGTGTTGACGGGGACGTTAAAACCTCAAATCAAACAAACAATATCAAGTAATCTGATTGGTTTACAGACAGAAATGGGTGTGACATTAATTAATTCAGCAATTTTCATTGGCTAATCTCCAGTTTTCATTCACAGGTTGAAGAGAGCATGGAAAACATCCTGTCAGTAGTGAAAGAGAGGGACACAGCTTATAATGTTCTTGAAACTGGGAAAACAGGGGAACACGAAAAGTACGAGATTCGGAACTTTATCGGAATTCCGTATGATCGAACACCCACAGAGCATTACGTTCCCAGGAAATATAACGCTAGGTTTAACAAACTCCATCCTATGTTCCAGAGATGGATGGCGAAGTATCTGGCACGATATGACGAGTTGTTGCGTACGAGGGATAATTACAGTGAGAAACAGAAAGAAAAAGAACGTGAAAAACTGTTGGATAAGTTTCCCAACTTGACTGAAGAGGATGTAGCACATATCGTCCCAAAGAAGCAGTACAGACATTAACCCATTGTATACGGCCCACGGGAAACCCGTAAATGGGTACCTTGGCAAACAGCGCTGGCCCAGATCAGACGCCGCAGAATGGGGCGTCTGATCAGGGTCTGCACTATTTGCTAACAGAATTTTCCGTCAAAAATAGAATAAGAAGAAAATATATGCTTGATATCCCTTTAATATATGATAAATGGACTTGTCCAACATATTGCAATGGAAAAGTCCACTAGCATACAATGGGTTAACCTCTTTTATATGATTCTATCCTTATTCCACTGAACTCGCCAAGCCCTGCCTTTGCAAGCAGAGTAGGTCCAGATCAGATCTGATTAGGATCAACACTGTTGATCAGTTAGTTTGCGAATTTGAATTAAAAATTATATCAAGTATTTTGATTGGTTGAGAGTCAGAAATGGGATTCAGACTAAGCATTTTGCTTTAGGCACCCTGACTGCTATAAGTCTAAATTTTACATTAAGTTAATAGGCATTATTACTTAAAACTTAGCCACTCAGGCAAAAATTTAAGCGTCTTTGGTGGCTGGATGCCAGTTTGTATCCCTGGTGTGGAAAAATTAATTTATTCAGCAGGATAATGTTTAACTCTGAAAGCACCACAGAAAATTTAAGAGCAGTTGACACTCTATCTTTATTTTCCAGAGACAATAAGGCTTGACATTTGGGCCCTGTCAAGCGATTTTGGTACTTATTGCCTATGCGAGTAGCGAAGGTTCAGGCGAGCCTGCGCATCCGCGCAGTCTCGGCAGAACCTTCGCTGCTCGCTCATACAAGCAGTGAATCAAGAGGAACCTTCAGACAGAAAGCCATATCCCTGGCCCCTCTGAATGGCTGGGCATGCGCAGTTAAAATTTGTCATGACGGAATGCTTGAAGACACAAATTCGCTTGGCGGGGCTCATTTAATTCAAGTCATCTGCTGCCTGACTAGCAGATGATTCACCTGAAATGTCAAGCCTTATTTTAGCTGAAAAATATATAAAAAAATACTGTGCAGATGATATGTGCTTATCATGATTGGGATTAAGGGTTAATGTCTGTCATTGACAAAATGATGAATATATGTTGTTATATTTTTCATAAAAAGCAGAGCTTGACATTTCAACTCATCGTCAGCCAGGGTTATTGACATTTCACTCAAAGTATCTCTGCCGAGAGAAGATTTTGTTTGTTGGAATGGAAGTTTAACGTCCCTGTCAACACTGTTTAGGTCATTTTGGAGACATTGCTCCCAATTAGGCCTTCTAAGCAGTTTACTAGTATTCATGTGCAGTTGGTTTCAGCTATGCATGGAAGCACCTTACAGCTATTTCTCCAAGCCCCAATTGGCGGAGGCAACCTTAAGAAGTTAATTTGAAAGAACAAATATATATTTCTTGAAACAAGCATGATGGGCTTGACACTTCATTCAAATTATTTGATATGTTGAATGAAACACCAAGCATTCTTGGGGACAAATCAATTTTCTCTTAAAAAAGGATGTGTGTGTGTGTGTTTGAGTTTAAGTCCCACCAACAGCTAAGGTCCTAAGCAGACGGGTCCTCGGTTTAAAGACTCAGCCGAAAGTCTGGAGGAGCCCGGGTTCGAACCCATGACCCATAAAAATGACTTGTCATTTCATATTACAATATTTCATCTGGAGATAAGAGTGAAAATCCGCTATTAAGACCACCTAAAATTAAGACTAATTCTGCTTTAAAAAGCTTATTTAGTAGGTTGCAGTTATTCTTTCTTTGTGTTTACTGCATACAGTGTCCTCTGATCAGAGACCATCTTTGGGACTGTTCAAAAGTGGTCTCTTTTGAACAGTTCCACAGTGTTCAATCTAGGCTGCGCCATTGCGCCCTGGGCCCGCTTTTTACATGATGGGCGCACTTGAGATCATTCGATGGGCCCGTTGGGCGCAACTGTAGAATTTAGAGACTGATTCTTCTGGAGTTTATTTTTGCCATTTTCTCGCGGTTTTTCGGCTGCCTGTTGCGTATTGTTGAGATGATCAAAATCCCTATGTTGCCTGATCAATATAACTTAGAAAAACATTTTGTTTCATCTGTTTTACTAGTAACAATTCTAATTTTTATAAACCCAAATCTACGTTTTGTTTACCGGGGATGCGGCCATGTTCGGTATACTTGTGTGCGCCGGGCGGCTTACGCCAAATTCGTGTGCGCCGTGCGGCTTACGCTAAATACCGGACCGAAATACCGCAATATACCGAGGCGGGCGCTAATTATTATAGCGCTCTTCTCTTCCAAAAATATTTTTAATGGCATCCATTCTAGATAAAACATGCATTTAGCACTTGAGCAAGACACTTTATCCAAATGGTTTTGTACCGGTTAAATGGGGTAACGAGCAAATGTGACCAACTCAGTATTAGAAGAAGGATAGATAAACTAAATAGATTTTGTCTGTGCTGTTAAACTTATTTTGTGTCCATTTTTAACATGCAGCTAAAACCTTAAGATGACTCTGGTAACTTTATATAGTATAATTTAAGGGCCCCCTAAATTTCCAAATGGCCCCCTTTTCCAAGGCCTGTGGGTCCAGAGGGCCCCCAAACCCCAAATCCTGGATTGAACACTGGTTCCAAAGGTGGTCTTAATACAGAGGACCCTCGCTATAATGACAGTATTTGTTCCCTATTATTGTGCGGTTATAAAGATTTTGCCATTATAAAAAACCCCAGTTAGGAGTATGTTAGGTAATAAAAGGCCATTTCTTCATTAATGCTTGAAGTATTAGATTATAAGACCCTTTCATGCTATGGACTCGATTTGTGCATTTCCAATCCAAGGGAAGCCAACACCACTCAGAACCAAAGTTGAGCAGTCATTCCATTCAAAATTCGGTTATATCGAGTTTTGCCATAACGAATGCCAGAATAAAGAGGATTGACTGTATAGGAATTTTACTGTAATTGGAATGAAATGTTCAGTATTATCCCTGAGGAGAAAGTGCAATGGGATGATTTGAATAAAACAGCAAGCATTGTCTCTGGGAAAAACGACACAAAATGTCAAGTCCTGTAATAAAAAATAATGAAACATTTTAATTGTTGTTATCTGGTATTTGAATCCATCAGTGACTGGCCCAGTTGCTGAGTCATGTCATTTTGGAGACATTGCTTCCAATTTTGTGGGACTTCTACCTGATATTAAGATGAAATGACATTCCAAGCCCTGCCACCCAATGAAACCAATAGAGTTTATATGCATTGACGGTCTGGCTGGCACCACTTTGCTGGGGTAGGCTTCGACCTAAGTGGTTTACCAGTACTCATGTACAAACAGTTTCAGCTCGGCGTGGAAGCACCATACAGCTTATTTATTTCTGTAAGCCCCGATGGGAGGGGGCCCAGGTGACCAAGAGGTCGGAGGTTAGGTTTCCTAAACATTTTACATGGAGATCATGAAATACTTTCTGGGGCAGTTGGAGTTACTGGTAAAAGGCTCTAAATAATCAAATGATTAGAAGGACTTTTCTTGCACACCACACAAGGAAATCCGTGATTTTACCCTGGGATAGAAATTTATGTTCTGACCCTGGTGTTCCGCCCCAAAATTGACTATAATCGCGTGTTTGATAAATGCACTGGTTGATTACAACCTCATGCGCGGCGGCATCATGCATGACGTCACTAAACATTCCTGTGGTGTCATCACAAAATGGCGGATGTCGCTAACCGAAGTGACAGCAGCATTAAAAATTCGCTATAGAAATGGAAGGTATGCAAGAAAAAGAATCCTATATGGGTTTGAGGGGTGGATAGAAAAATCTGTCCCTCGGGATCACTGTCCGGCATCACTCAGCAAGCCTCGTGATGCCGGACAGTGACCCTCGGGACGGATTTCTCCATCTAGATGGCTCGGTTCACTGTAAAGGTGAAAATGGTAAAAAGAAAATTTTATTCTACTTCCTCTAAGAAGAAGAAGAACAAGATGAAGAAAGAATTTTTCTTCAGTTATGACCCTTTGAAAATTTTGGCATTTAGGGGCAAGTATATGGTTGGGGGCATAGTGTTTTACAAACACAATTTCTAGTTTTCCTTTCTTTTGCTCAAAAATATCAATTGTGGATACAAGTCAGAACCACCTCATTGAGGCAGTTCTTACGAGCACTCAAATATATATTTGGATTGTGGGTACTCGTTAGAACTGCCTCATTGAGGCAGTACTAACGAGCACAATCTATAGTTGGGCTAGAAATAAGAAAAATATCAAACCTTTTCATCTGAAAAAATGTTAGTAGAAGCCATTTTAGTGCAAGGATGTTTTATTGTAATTACACGGATGTATTTTGTTCTTTTTCTTCAGTTTTTGAAAAGTTGAATAGCATTTCCGTGGTTATGAGGATGTTTGTTTAGAAAATATTTTCCATGTTATTTTATTGTCACTGCTTAAATAAATATAGATCTGTACCATATAATATTTAACATAAAACATTTTTGTAATAAACATAAAAAAGGATTATATTTAAATTTCTTCTTCAAATCAGTATATGCAGTCTATAATATATGAAATATTGATTATTGTAACTTGGTCTGCAAGTTAATCGGTCTGCAGATTATACCCTTTGGTCCACTGCAGACCGGTCCACGGTCCAAAGGTCTGCAAGGTTTGGTCTGCAGATTATACCGGGTAAAAGTCCCACAAAATTGGAAGCAACGTCTCAAAAATGCTCTGAATAGTATTGATGGGGACGTTAAACCTCAAATCAAACAAACAAAAAACAAACAAAAGCTAAGCACATGCTGATTTTCAAAGAATTTTTCCATGAAAATAAGGCTTGACATTACATGTGAATTGTCTGCTGTGCAATTTAAGCAATTTACAGCTAATGTCAATTCTTAAGATGCCGAGAAAAGCTACATCTGAAAATGTTGTCTGCATATGTTGTCTGTTGAATCTTCTTGCAAACTTTTTTAAAAATATTTTTGCATACAGGCAAACAGTATGGACCAAGATCAGACTGCTCCTCTAGTAGCAGTAGTATGATCTGGGTACACACTGTTTGCAAAAACTAATTATACCCCCGACGTAGGCAGTATGCCATGGGGGTATATAGTTTTCGTATTTTCTGTTTGTGTGTGTGTGTGTCTGTTAACATTTTCGTGTCCGCTCCATAACTTTTAACATTTTCGTGTCCGCTCCATAACTTTTGAACCGCTTGACATATTTTCATGAAACTTCACATAAATGTTAAACACTATGAGACGATGTGCAAAACATGAACCGTAACTCTTGCTTTTCTACTTCCAGAGTTATTGCCCTTTGTATGTTTTAACTTGCATTTTCGTGTCCGCTCCATAACTTTTCAACCGCTTGATATATTTTCATGAAACTTCACATAAATGTTAAACACTATGAGACGATGTGCAAAACATGAACCGTAACTCTTGCTTTTCTACTTTCAGAGTTATTGCCCTTTGTATGTTTTAACTTGCATTTTCGTGTCCACTCCATAACTTTTCAACAGACTGATATATTATCATGAAACTTCACATAAATGTTAAACACCATGAGACGACTAGCAGAACACATGAACCGTAACTCTTGCTTTTCTACTTTCAGAGTTATTGCCCTTTGTTCGTTATAACTTGCATTTTCGTGTCCGCTCCATAACTTTTCAACCGCTTGATATATTTTCATGAAACTTCACATAAATGTTAAACACCATGAGACGACGTGCAGAACACATGAATCGTTACTCTTGCTTTTCTACTTTCACAGTTATTGCCCTTTGCATGTTTTAACTTGCATTTTCGTGTCCGCTCCATAACTTTTCTACCACTTGATATATTTTCAAGAAACTTCACATAAATGTTAAACACCATGAGACGAAATGCAGAACACATGAACCGTAACTCTTGCTTTTCTACTTTCAGAGTTATTGCCCTTTGTATGTTTTAACTTGCATTTTCGTGTCCGCTCCATAACTTTTCAACCGCTTGATATATTTTCATGAAACTTCACATAAATGTTTAACACCATGAGTTGACGTGCAGAACACATGAACCGTAACTCTTGCTTTTCTACTTTCAGAGTTATTGCCCTTTGTACGTTATAACTTGCATTTTCGTGTCCGCTCCATAACTTTTCAACTGCTTGATATATTTTCATGAAACTTCACATAAATTTCAAACACCATGATACGACGTGCAGAACACATGAATCCTTACTCTTGCTTTTCTACTTTCACAGTTATTGCCCTTTGCATGTTTTAACTTGCATTTTCGTGTCCGCTCCATAACTTTTCAACCGCTTGATATATTTTCATGAAACTTCACATAAATGTTTAACACCATGAGTTGACGTGCAGAACACATGAACCGTAACTCTTGCTTTTCTACTTTCAGAGTTATTGCCCTTTTGTATGTTTTAACTTGCATTTTCGTGTCCGCTCCATAACTTTTCAACCGCTTGATATATTTTCATGAAACTTCACATAAATGTTAAACACCATGAGACGACTTGCAGATCACATGAACCGTAACTCTTGCTTTCCTACTTTCAGAGTTATTGCCCTTTGAATATTTCAAGTTTTACCATACACTTGTCCACTCTGTAACTTTAAAACCGTTTGAGATAATTTCATGAAACTTCAAACAAATGTAAAGAAAGATAATAGGATGGGCAGAACACAAGAACCATAACTCTTGTTTGCATACATTACAAATTATTTCCCTTTGAAGATTGTAAATTATGTGTCTGCTAACATCTTCGTGTCTTCTCCATTACTTTTAAACAGCTTGACATATTTTCATGAAACTCCACACGAATGTTGAACACCAGGAGACGACGTGCAGAACATATGAACCATAACTCTTGCTTTCCTACTTTCAGAGTTATTGCCCTTTGAATCTTGAAAATGGCTATTCTATGGAATATGGCCTGTATATGCAAAGAAGCTTTTGACATTGCTATTTTCAGCTGAGGTGATGGCACTGGCCGGGGGTATACATGCCCCACTGGGCACTTTTGTCTAGTTTTAAAGTACTTGGAAGATGACAAAGCAGATGGCAGTTGTTGTGATTGGCATTTTAGAGTTAATGACAATTCTTATTTTCTTTTAATGAAAATCAAAGCACTGAGAGTACTGGTGGGTTGATCACCTAGTGAGTGTAAGTTGGGAAAAGAGTCCTGAGCTGATAATCAAACTGTTCGTTTAACTTTAAGCAAGCACAGTAGAGCTGATCAGACATCGCGTTATGTGGTGTCTGATTATGTAGATTCTGTTTGCCAATGCCCAAGTGTACGAGCACAAGTCCACCCACCCCCGCGCATTGGGGCTTGAATAAATAGATGGGCTGCATGATGCTTTCACGCAGAGCTGAAAGTCCCGTTACATTGGAAGTAACGTCTCCAAATGACCTATACAGTGTTGAAGGGGACGTTAAACCTTAAATCAAACAAACGAGCACAGTCCAGAATTTTCTTCTTACGCTGCGCTCTGACGTCTTAGGGTGGTAATTGGATTTTGTTCAACAGAGTGGGGAGGGTGCAAACGCAGCCCCCTCCCATCTCTACTCACATTTTTTTCAGCAAAAATATCAAAATTAGAACAGCAAACACTTTGACCACAAATGTGTTTGTTAGCTCACCTGGAGCTAGAGGGAAGCTTATGCCATGGCCTGTTGTCTGTCGTCTATCGGCCGTGGATCGTCCAACCGTCAGTTGTTAAATTTTCACATTTTCGACAACTCCGGAACCGCAAGTGAGGTTAAGCTGAAACTAGTGACATGAAGATTCAGATATGCTAAAATGGTTCTATTTGGATTTCCAGGATGGACGTATGGTGGACATCTTGAAATTCTTCAAACATCTTCGAACCAAAGGTCGAATGGAGGGGAAACTTGATAGGAGGCATCGAGGTGACATGGAGAATCAGATTTGCGAAAATTTGCTACAATTGTTTCATTTTAATATCCAAGATTGCTGCCATGGTAGTTATCTTGAAATTCTTGAAATGACCTCTCCAGTACCAAAGGTCAAACTGAGTTGAAACTTGATGGAAGGCATTTGGGTGACATGGAGGTTCAGATTTGCTAAAATCATTCCTCTCCGATATCCAAGATGGATGCCATGGTGGATATCTTGACATTCTCCTCCAGTTCTGAACCAGAGGTCAGATCAAGCTGAAACTTGATGGAAGGCATTGGGATGACATGGAGATTCAGATTTGTTAAACTTCATTCCATGCCAATATCCAATTTCGAAGATGGCTGCCATAGCACTTGAACAGATTGATTAAAAACTTAATGGGATGCATCAGGGTGACATGGAGACTGTTCTGAAGTCCCAGATGGCTGCCATGATGGTCATCTTGAAAAACCTCGAACCACATCTGCTACAGAGTCGATCTGCTACAGCGTGGGTCGGGCCCAGTGGAGTCTAACCGTTGGTTTTCATTTGCTTCAGTAAATATTTCAGTGGTTTCTTGCTGCCGAGACCTCACCATTGTTTCATATCTGTGGTTTTTTGATTTTTGTGTTCTTGGAGATGTTGCACTGATGAGTTAGGTGGCCTTCATGCAGACTCAACAAATTATTTGTCTAGATCAAGATTGAAGTATGGGCAAGGATTGCGATGGTGTAAAATTGATTTAAGTTCCCCAGTGAAATTCTTTTCACTGACCGTTCCAAGACGGTTCTTCTGTCGGGGTTAATTTTTGTTATGGTTTGTCTTTTTAGTGTGTTTATCACTTATATGTTTTTGTTTTGGATAGCCAGTTGACCACATTGTGGGAAAGTAACTGTCCTTTTGGCTTCCGCTATGTATGTTTCCATTTCAGTCTAGTTATTTCATGTTTATGTTTCTTTCCTGGAGCTGTTGGTTAATTGTATCGATTCCGGAACATTGTCTTCATTTCTATTTTTCATTGAAGTATAAAACTTTTATTTCGACAAATCAAATCGCTCAAAATATACATAATGATGGAAAAATGGAATTGTAAGGATTTGGTTTGATTAGGTTTGGTTTTGAGTTAACGGCCCAGTCTGAGTCAACACCATTAAGGTCATGTCCAGCTGTGACTTTACCAAACCACACATGTCCTTGGCAGGCTTATACATAAGTAGATAACCAGTACAGTATACATTCTTTCACAAAAAAAAATGGCAACTTGCCTTCTTGAATCAACGGAAGGGAGAGAATGTCAGTAGAAAAAATTTCATTATCAATATCTATGAAATAATGCTGCTGGCAAAGCAGGGATTGAAATCGCGAGCAACCTGATGCACAGTTGAATCCATCTGTAATGGCTATTATTGTTACTGATTTACCCTATTTGCTCGGATAGACAGGCCTGAGCAAACAGTGTAGACCGGGTTAGGATGCAGCATCTCATCAAGGTCTTCACTGTTTGCCATTCATCCAGTTATTTTAGGCACATGGGATAGAAAATTGCACATATTCAAAATTTTAGAACAATTATGGTAATGGTTTGATGTGTCCGAATATTTAGGGTACATACGGTATACCACTTCTGCAGCCTTGATACCTGTTGATCATTAGTGACCCATGAAGAAGGTTGATGTATTGTTAAACACTAATTAAAGGCATTTATTCTCGTTTATTGAGGACCATCATTGCATTACATAATATTATATAGCTCTCAGTGCTGACTGAAGAGAAGACCCCTGTCCTCAACAGGTAAGAGACCTCTTGGGGAAAACTCAATAGTTTACTAACTGTTGACTAGAGTGTACCTTATTGATTTTCCCCTTAAGTGCCTCAGTCAGGGATTCAACAAGAGCTACTAATCATCATATTAGGGGCTGTCTTTGATCTGCTACAGAGAGTATATCGCAGGGGGCCTTTAAAACAATTCTGAGCACACGGTGTGTCCTACCTTACCAGAATAAATACCTTTAAATCATCATCATCATCATCATCATCGTCATCATCAGCCTTGGTGTAGGAGACACCTCTTTCAGTGACAACCCAGCAGGCACATGACGTAATTATGATGTCAAATTTACGTTGGTACGTCATAACGTTTATGCAACATCATATCTACGTCATGACGTTGCACCGACGTTGATTTGACGTTGCCCTGGGGTGGAATACAATGTTCTTTGTGTGCTGCAAATGCTTCGTCCTCAGGTCTGCCTGGTGAAGCATGTGTGTTTTTGTTTTGTTTGAGATTTACCGTCCCCGTCAACACTGTAAAGGTCATTTTGGAGACGTTGCTTCCAATTTTGTGGGACTTATAACCGACATTGAGATGAAATGACATCTCAAGCCTTGTCGCCCAATGAAACCAATATGGTTCATAAGCATGGACGGTCTGACTCGTGCGCACCGCTTTGCCTGGGCAGGCCTAGATCCTCTAAGAAGCATGTGTGACTTCGGTATGTAGTAAAGACATGAGGGTAAAAATTTAACATTTATTTATTTGTACCAATTCTACAACCTTGCTGTATGTGCCGGCTGTTTTGGCAACGCGGGTAGTGGTGGTTGACTTAATCATCATTTGGTCTGACAGGCTCAGTAAATCGGGTATACTGATTAAGTCTGAAGGGAGTAAGTCTGAAAGGAGTAAATAAAAATCAAAAATGAGTTCCTTTAAGAGCAATGAAAACATTCATAAGAAAGAAGATGGGTCATACTACGTAGTTACGGCTAATAAAAAGTAGAAGTAAAACAAAGATCAGGAATTACTCGGCTAATAAAGCCTCATCAGTAAGTCTGAAAGGCAAATACTATCAGCCATAATGAATGACCATTGCTTGGAACAGATATTTAGCTTCACTACTCGTGATAGGAACACTTTAGACTAAATTCTACATTCTGATAGTGCTAGATAGCACTTTCGAAGGCAGAAAAGTATTCAAGCCTATGCCCGATGTGGCGCCTTTAAAATATATATGATGAAACAACGACACAGATTTGAAAAAAAGAAATTCATTCAGCAATAATAATAACTTTTTGACAATGAGTAGGAACAAGACAATGACCATATGGTGCAGTAAGATAGTAAGAGGTCTAGTCCCGCACTGCATGACCTGATCAAAGATTTTGCTAAAAGCTCGCTAACAGCGCGAGCGAGACTCCCAGACTAGAAAAGTCCCACTAATCTCTATGCAGCAGCACCCTCTTGTGAGTATTATGTGCAGTTTGCGCAGTCAATGCAATGGTAAAAGCAAGATGCTAGAAGGCTAAAAAGTGAGGCATGAAAAAAGTGTGATGGTGTCAGTGAAGAGTCAAATTTAAAAGCAGGTTAAAAACAGTGTTAACAACTGAGTCTAACTGTTGGTTTTCTTTTGCTCCAGCATTTCATTGGTTTCTTTCTGTCGAGTCCTCACCGTTGTTTCATCTCTGTGGTTGTTTGATTATTTGTGTTCACGGAGATGTTACACTGATGAGTTATGAGACCTTCATGCGGACTGAACAAACTATTTGTCTAAATCGCGACGGTAGTAAGGGCGAAGATTGTGGCCAGGTAAAATCGATTAAAGCCCCCCAGTGGAATTCGTTTCCGCTGACCGTTCCAAGGCGGTTCTTCTGTCGATTTATTTTTGTTATGGTTTGTCTTTGGGTGTTTGTGTCGCTTGTGTTATTTTATTTTGGATAGCCTATTGGCCATTTTGTGGGAAAGTAACTGCCCTTTTGGCTTTCCGCTGTTTGTGTTTCCATTAAGGTCTGTTGTTTCATGTTTGTGTGTTTTTCCCTTTGGTGTCTATGGTGGGAGCTGTGGGTTGATTGTATCGATTCCTGATCATTGCCTCCACTTCTATTTTGTGGCTGATCTTGCTGACCCCTTCTTTGAAGGAGTCAAGATCGGTCCTAATGACAAGTTCTGCTGGGAGAGCATTCCAAAGAACAATTGTTGCTGGATAGAAAGACTGCTGGTGATAAGAGGCAGATATGTGGATCTGCCTAAAAGCAAAAGGGTGCATGTGGCGAGTGTAGAGCGGGGTTTCTCGAAGTATACCGGTATTTGAATAGCAACATGGCCGTACATAATTTTGTAATGTCACCGGTCGAGGTCCGATGATTGGATAATATACTTCTAAAGAAGTTTAGCCAGACTAAATGTGATGATGATGATTGTACACAGTATATCGTCAGGTCAGCGCAATAGGGTTGTAACTTCATTTTTCAGAATTTTTCAGGAATGATAAAAAAACTGTCTTATTTTTTCCTTAGTCATTGTTATATTATGAAATCTGGATATGTTGGGTATAAAGTCAATTAACTAAAGTAGAATGGATAATTTTTAACTTATTTTAATTTTTAAAAGAGATATTTGTAAATATTTGAGTTACAACCTTTTGCCCTCTGAAATGTTGCAAAAATGTTCAAAGCGACTCAGCGCAAAACAGTTGTAACTCGAGTTACAACTGTTTTGCACTAAAAAATGATAAAAAATATCACACAATTGTCATTGGAAAACAGTTGTATCTTTGAGAGTCTTACTTTCATACACTGTTTATATTATGTATAGATTGAATGACAAACAATGAATACCCAGGACAGAATGAAAAGGAGCAATCTGTTATGGGTCTACACTGTTTGAAGATATGTGCCTGTTTAAAAAGTTATGATCATTATGGTAAAATATTTTAGAGAAAAAAACTGCAGAATGATGCACAGTCTTAACAGTGCCTTTGTTATTTGAATAAGTAAGCATTCATTAAAAAGTCTGCTATATGCACAAACAAACAGAAAGAAATCTGAAGGACTTCCATGACAAAGCAAATCTCACCTGAATACCTTACTGTCAGAGAAGACCAGATCTTGCAGCTCACTCTAAGTTGTAGAAGAAGCACAAAAGCTAATGCATTTTTCTCAACATACAGATTTTATTGATCAGAATAAATGCAACATAAAATTATGTAAAATAACTTTCATACCATATAAATCCTAAATAGTGTACATAACAGCCCAACAACTAGATTAGGATATATAATTATTAGGTAAAATTACATACTCCAAATCATCACTGATCCTCACCAGACTGCTTGACTAGTATGGGTATATTTTATGTTACCTGCTAAACATTTAGGAGCATTATGGTATAACACAATCTTTAAATTTTAATAACATTTCATTTAAAAAAGAAAACAGAAGAAAGACAAGAATAGTGTACCGTAAAATCCTAAAAATTCAGACACCTTGAAAACTTGATGTAATTCTCCTGAAATTTAAACAAATTTCTTATTCAGTCCAACAATGAATAGGAAAGGTGAAGACTGAATGTCAAACCGTGTAGACCCTGATCACACTGCTCTTTCATGATCAGTCTGATCTGGGTCTGCACTGTTTGCTAAGGCCTATCTGTCCCAATACTTAGTTACTCCTTTTCATAGGGTAGTAATAGGAAAAAACCATGATGAACACTTGGGATAATGTTGCTTGAGCACAGCCTAATAAGGTCAATGTACTTCGCCCTTGGAATGGGTACCCCATTTTCCCGTAACTGACTGAGACAGATTGAGGAAGGCTTGGGTTTTTTACTACGCAGCTTTTGCAGGAGATCCACTGTGTATACAGGACCATCATAGTCAGTTTGATATTCAAAATGATTAGGAGCATTTGACTTGAATGAAACTGTTTTGATTGAGTTCCAATAAACTCTCTCATCATTGGTGTTGGACTCAAAATTTTTCAACTTTTCTTACACCTGTTTGAAGTCATAGAAGTCCCGTACATTTAATTCGGTCACATGATATGGTTTATTTGGACGTGAAGTTCTGATTGTTGCAGCCCACTGGGGTGTTGTATATATTCTGTTGTGTCTACTAGCTCTTTCTATTGTTGAATGTATAGAATCCCCCTCATTAAAAGTATGGCCCTTTTCAAGGTATTTTTGAGTAATAGACTGCATTCCAAATTTCTGAAGGGCATACCACAGCATTGTGACAAAATACCTGTTCTTATTTTGTGCACAGCAGTTGTCAGAATACATAATTAAATCCTTTTTACCATTTTGAGAAATATCTTGTATGAAGGAAAATAAGCATGATGATATTTCACATGCACCCCTGCTGGCTATTGCCATCATGGGTGCCGAGGTCATAAACAGTAAAGTTAAATGTATTCAGGCGTCTTTTATAGTAAAGACAAGACTCAAAAGAGTGAGGTGTTAGCAAGACCTGCTCAAGGTCGAAACAACAGACAACTTTGTCAGTATTTGATAAAACTTCATTCTTATCAGCTTCTTTATGCTTCTGAGCAAGATCTTTGTTTTTCATGTGTCTTTCATATTTCTGAGACATATTTTCTTTTTCTTCAGCACATGCATTTGCATACGAAACACAAAAATCACATTGATCTTTGAGTGGAGTATGAAAAGCCAGGTTAAATTCTGTGTTGAAGATATGACGGTATATATTAAGACTGACTATGGGAGCACCAACGGTTGCACAGTACTTTAAATACTGCCTATACATTTCATTAACAGAGAGATCACATGGAAGATATTCCTTTGTGGTATGGCGTCTACAATAATGGCTTTCAACTCTCTCAAAAGAATTTATATGTTGACAAACATACATTTTTTGTGCCTCTGTTGTTTTATTTGGCCTTTTTTCATGTTTACCTCTCCTATCATCATTACAAATACCTATGTTATTTAACTTTTTATGTGCTGTGGTCACCATTTTGTCTGAAATACTTAATGTGTTGAGGAAAAAGGTTTTACAAACCTTAATTTTTCCCCCTTTTCATTTGGGCAGGGTAGGAACCAGCTAATGGAAGATTTTCTCCTGTCAGATTGGCCAGTTTTGCTTTGATTCATCTTTTTTTCAGTATATTTTAAGATAAATTGTCTTTGCTTATTGATATCTGACAATTGCCAAAAAGAGTGAAATACCTGCTCTCTTTGAACAGTGTTAAAATTAAATGTGCATTTATCCCTGCACTTAATGCCACAAGGAGTTTTCATAACCTTAGCTGGTTTTGTAATGCCTTGTCTATTTACATAGGCTTCTCCAGAATTACAACGATGCTTTACTACATTTCGTTTCCAATTACTAGGATCCCGCTTCCTTTTTCTGCCCCTAGTGACTTGAGAAGGGCCTTCCAGATCTTGAGAAAGTAGGACTGGAGAAGTGGACTTTGAAACAGAGTTTTCACTACCCTTATTGTCCATGGACTGAAAAGGCATCCCATTCCCTAACTGAAAAGTACATGAAGGGCCAACCCGTGACTGAAATATGGGTTCATCCTCAGACTGAGAAGGCTCAGACTGAGAAGGGCCAACCCTTGATTGAGAACTGGAATGTTCCTCAGGCTGAGGGGAAAGATCACCCCTAGATTGAGAAGAGTGGCCTTCCTTAAATTTTGAAATAAAGCTATCCCTGTTTTTAACTTTGGACTTCTTTTTCTTAAGTTTCATTAATGGTATATCACTATCAGAGGAGTCATATTCACTTTCCTGTGCATTATAATCTTCATCTTGATCATTGTCAACATCAAAATCATCATCATCTTCATCATAACAAACACCATTCTCAACTTCATTATCACAAATATCATCATCATTACAACCACCACTCCCAACTTCATCATCACAACCACCATTCTCAACTTCATCATTACAAACACCATTCTTAACTTCATCATCAGCATCATCATCATCACAACCACCATTCTCAATTTCATCATTACAACCACCATTCTCAACTTCATCACAACCACCATTCTCAACTTCATCATCACAACCACCATTCTCAATTCCAACACCACCATCATCATTGTAACTACAACCACCACTCTCAACTTCATCATCATGCTCATGAATTTCATGATCACAATCTTCATCATTGTTAAAGCTATTTTCCTCAGAAGTGTCAACATGTGAAAAAATATCAGTATCTATATGGCTCATGAATACTGTGCTGTCATCAATACCATCAACACAGTCACTTAGTTCAGAAGTCTGGAGAGAAAAATCACTAACACTTTCCTCAATGGCAGCTCTCACAGTATCAGCTGCCAAATAGAGCTAACATGAGTATTCCCCATCTGATATATCATCAAATCCAGAAAAGTTTGAATTTGGGCTGCTGGATTCTGGTAACACATTCAGTGTTTCTACTAAGCTTGCTGTTTCAAATGGAACAGGGCTTTTAAGCTTCAGAGTTGAAGCAAGATGCCGTATGAATAAACACAATTCTTCAAGATTTTTATGCACTGTCAAGCAGGCAACCCCATCTGCTGCCAACATTCCAGCATCACTTCTACAGTGAGAATCAAAAATGTAAAATTCACAGTCATCTTTAATGATGGCACATGTATAGCAAGGCATGGTTGTACCCATAGTGAACAAACACTGGCCATTGGCTGCCAGAAGTTGGCCTACTGCATCTTCCAGGGAAAGGAATGGTAAATCAATACTTGGTTTGTTGTGCATACTGAGAGTTCCATGCAAACTTTCAGAGATGTGTATATCTGACACTTCAGAACTTATGTCATTGAATGATAAATATCCAAGATGTGGATTCTTGGCAATGAGTGACATATAGAAATTATCCCCATCTTGTAACAGTTCATCCAGTTTATAAGGATCCCACTTTCTGGGTGGTATTGACTTTGAAAGTTGTATTGCCCGTGTAGATATAGCCACACATTGACGCCCATTTCCACGAAATTTTGAGTGGCCTTGATGAGAAGAAGCACGAATAATGAGCATGCTGATTTTTCTCCTGAAATGTAAGAAATTACATTTTTCAAGAGAACATGCCAAAAATGTCATAAAATTTTAAATTTGTATGCATGACAAACAGTGTAGATCCTGATCAGATGACTTCACTGTTTGCAAAGGTAGTGGTTGTTGTGAAAAAGCAGAATAAGGGTTTATACGGGCTTTCTCACTGTATCTGAAAATGTGTTTACTAAAGACTCATTTTGTAAACAATAGAGAAATGTCATCAAAAAAGCCTCTGTTGTACAAGCCAGTTAGAAATCCTTCAATAACAGACTAGTTAGAAACGCTTCTCTGTTTGAAAGAAATAGATGGCCAAGAGGGACTTTTAGGCAAGGAACGAAACATGTTGCCTCACCAAGGGACTGGCATGCACCATTATGTCACTGAATTTGCTCTCTTTCAGGGCTCCAACACTTGATATTTTTCTGATAAAATTTCTTAACAGTTTTGTTATATAGACCTTCTACAAACATAGATTGTAGGTCTTCATTAGAACCACCTAATGACAAGAATAACAATGACAAGTTCACCTATGAAATGGCAAAAATCATGTTAAAGAGAAACCCAAAAGATTCTGTTTTATTTAAGTTTAATTATACAAGTTTCCCCAAACTGAACTTTCAATGTTTGGGCTGCTATTTTTATTGTGGAAATAGAAGAAAAAATAAAACATTGATCTATCTGGCAAAAATTTATTATCAATGTTGTTAAAAAAAATGCTGGCCTTGATAGCTCTATGACTAGTGACCAGGACAACCTGGGCTAGATACCTGCTGGGGTTAGCAATATTCCTTCGTGGAGATTGATCATGAAATCTTTTCTATGGTTATTCTCTCCCTTCCACTGATTCAAGAAGGGCAGTTGCAAATATCTGGAAAAAGAATGTGCACTGTACTGTTTAACTGCTCACCGTAAATATGACTGTGCTCCTGCCCAGGAAAAGTGTGGATAGGTAAACTGAATAGCTAAAACAATGACCTAAATACTGTTGACTGAGTTGTTAAACTCAAATACAAACAAACAATTTGTGAAACAAAAATAAAGAAAATAAGATCTGGAGGACAACAATGTATAATTTAAATCCTGCTACTACTGTGTAGCAGGGTCTTATATTATTCAATCCAGGTCTGTCTGTCCAATCTGAAATATTTTTTTCACAGATTTCTTTCAAATTTTGCATACAGGCATATGTTTGGGATTCTTAATGGGCATAATCTGTGAACAGTTGATAGAGTTATGGCCCTTGACATTTCCCAGAGAGTTTTGACCTGGTATTCCTTTGCTAGATGAAAATATTGTTTAAACTTCAGATATATAGGCTGCTAAAGGTACCATATTCCCATGATGTAACACTATTTGGTCATTTCAGCTCTGGAGTTACCTGCCCTTGATATATCTGAAAATTTATATTTGGCCCATAACCCTTTTACTGCAGGGATTTAACTTGAGGAAAACATATTGCTGCTTCTCATGCAGTAGATGAATTGTCATGGACATGCTGCAATAATACAAACAATTGGAATAAACAAGAACTTACCTTTTTTCGGTGGGTCTGATCTTCTCTCTTTTCTAGAACAGCTGCTACTGTGTATGGTATTCAGGCAGATTTTCAAAATTTGATAATCATTGTGACATCACTATGACATCACAAACCTTGCACAAAACATCCTGAGTTACATCCGTGCTATTAATTGCATTATATAAGTGCAACTCAAGTTACAACCCTATTGCACTAAGAGTACATTATTACAACATGCAGAGGACTAAGTGCAACAGGGTTGTAACTCAAGATACAACTGTTTTGCGCTGAGCAAAACCCTACATTGAAGATACAACCATATGGCAAATATTAAATTTTCGTTGATAAATTTGTAATCTTCAAGCATCAGCTTTTTGCAGGTTATGTATTAATGGAAAAATGGATTCAAAATATGCAAAAAAGTGATTTTTGCAAAAAATGCTAGTTACAACCCTATTGCGCTAACCTGACGATATGTTGACTGATGGTGTAAACTGGCACTGGAATGAAATATATATAAAATATATTTTCTAGCAACATGTACACTATAGCTCAAATATCAAACTTGACCCACTGAAGGCTAAAGGGGTATGTGCGCTAGCAATGAACTGTCTTATTAAATGTACATATTTATGACAAAAAGGAATCTAAACAATTATGACATCAGTAATGAAATTGTGTGCTCATGCGTGTGTGTTACTGAAATTATGTATGTGTGTGCGCTTGTGTGTGTGGTTTACGTCCTGCCAATAACTAAGGACAGAAGGAGACGGTCCCTCGATCCAACAGGGCCAAACGGCAGTCATTGCGTTTTCTAGAGATCGCCAATCCAGGTCATCAAGTATATGTGAGACACTCATATGGGAAGTAATTGTTTTTGACCCATCTGGCAGCACGACTTTGGGTCATTTCAGTTTTATTGGACGGGTTTTTTTAAAAAAAATCCGTCTCTTAAAATAGCGATGTCCGGGCGGGCGGGCGTCCTGCGGGCGGGCGGAGCGGGCGGGGCGGGCGGGCGGGCGGGCGGGGCCGTCGTCCCAGGTTTACCTTTTGGGTTAACCTTTTTTCAAAGTGATATTTTTCATCTATTCTGCAGCAGATTGTTTTAATATCAGGACTGATGCATAAGTGGGAGGTACCGCTTTCATGTATTATCCATAAATGGCGCAAAAGACTAAAATTTTGGCGGAAATTGTCATTTTTCAACTTGCGTTTTTTCAGGTTTACCTTTTGGTTAACCTTTTTTCAAATGCCAGTGTAGTGGATAGAGTGCTGGACTACGGATCCTATTGTTGACTATGAATCTGAGGGGCGTGAGTTCAAACCCCGGTGGAGACATTTTTTTTTTTTTTCTGTTCTTTTTTTTTTTTTTTTTTTTTTTATCTTTTTTCATTCTTTTTTTTCTTTATTTTTCTTTTCTTCTCCATAAACACACATAGAAGCCTCCGTGGTGTAGTGGTTACGCTACTCAACTTGTAAACCAGGGATCGCAGGATCGATCCCGGGCTTCTCCAGACTTTCGGATGAGTCTTTAAACCGAGGGTCCCGTCTCCATATGACCATAGCTGTTGGTGGGACGTAAAACTCAAGCACTCCCTCACTCTCCATAAACACATATGAACAATTATTATCTTCCTCCCCTGATAGTTGCTAGTAATAATACATACATGCATGCACAGGCATGGAATTTTCTTTTCTTTTTTTTCTTTTTTTCGTTCTTTTTTTTTTTGCTCACCTGAGCACGAAGTGCTCAAGGTGAGTTGATGTCCGTCGTCAGTCAACAATTTCTTTAAACGACATCTCCTCCTGGGATAATGGCCCGATTTCAAAATTATTTTACAGAAATGTTCATTAGGTGACCCTTTTTCAAAATTGCTAAAATCAGTGGCCACTAGAGCTAAAAATAGAAAAAACTTTATTTTTTTTTCTTCGTAAAACACATAAACAAAGCCCCCGCCCCCCGCCCCCCCCCCCCCCCCCCCCCCCCCCCCCCCACACACACACACACACACACACAAAAAGTTGTTACTGGGTTAGGATATTGCATTTGTTCTGTACATACATGCATACTTAGTTTTATTAGCTCACCTGTCACGTAGTGACAAGGTGAGCTTTTGGGATCACTTTTTGTCCGTCGTCCGTCGTGCGTGCGTGTGTGCGTGCGTGCGTCCGTAAACTTTTGTTCAAACGACATCTCCTCCTAAATCACTGGTCGTATTTTGACCAAACTTCACAGGAATGATCCTTAGGTGGTCCCCTTTCAAAGTTGTTCAAATGGTTCCGGTCCGTTGCACATATAGGTCACAGTAGCCAAAAATAGATTTTTTTCACCACAAACTTA